>JAGTTH010006768.1:0-216232 GCA_022606485.1 Agraylea sexmaculata | reverse complement strand
GTTATCAAATGAAATTCGTAGATGAATTGATGATGCTATTATTATTTCGAGTGATGTAACATAAAATCTTTTGATATTGTTAATAAACGTAATTTAGATATATCTTTAATATTAATTTAGGTATTTTATTATAAATTTTTTACTCTTTTTGGATCACCCTACACATGCAATTTATCTGTTGTGAAGCCACACACTATGTTATAATTATATTTGTTATTAATTGGGACTTACTGTTTAAAAAAATTCAAATAAAATAAACTCAAATATTTGAGTTACCCATTTTAATTTATTTGATATAAGTGGGTTTTCTTCGATGATAAATACTTATATTTAGAGCCATATTTGTAATTTTAGTTATTATGCAATTAATCAATCGAAACACATTTTTGATTTTTTTTATTATTACTTAAAAATTACGTACAGTACTTTACAAAAATATTTGATTCCAAAATGGGTGTCTAAACTCGATTCCAAAAGCCTCATTAATATTTTAAATTATTTTTTAATTAATAATAAAGAAAAAATGAATATATTTTTTTCTCAGTTAATTCAAGACCATCCTGTACATACGACATCACTGATATTAGAAGGTCGGATGAGTGGATGATCAAGATATCTAGATGGTGGACCAAGCAGATGAGTTTGACAGAGGCAACACTAATTATTTCACTCAGACTCGTCTGCTTGGTACGCCATCTTAATATTGATTTTTGATTTCAAAAGCACTATTAATATATTTTTTCACTTATTTTAACACTGCACCCCATTAAAATTTTCTCAGATAATTTAAATGCACCTTGTAAATGAATAGCTGTTGTTGTTATGACGTGTATAATTTAATACTGAAACAGTGTTTCTAATAATTGTAAATGATAATGATGAACACGTTGGTTTATGGTGGTCTGAAATGGTGGTTGCGTTATGAAATTCAGAGTTACGAGGATGGGATTGGAAATGGTGTGGCCGATAGTATGTTTCAGTTACCTCTCGATATGAATTTACATTGGCGGATGCACTTCGAAAACAGCCTCTCTATATGTTTGCATAATTCCTTTCATTCGATGACAGAACTGTTGGTCGAGCCTTGCTGTCATTTTGGCGGATAGTTGTTATCGACGAAGCTTTCAAAGCTCTCCCACATAATTTCCAACTGCGAATTGACGAATGTCGACCGAATGCAATCCCTGTTTTACTGTAAACGATGGTGGCTGTAGTGTTTTGCATTTCAATACACCCTGAAAACCTCATATTATTATTGTGAAGTATTGCCACATACTGATGTACATTTAAAAATTCAGTCAGTTCTTTGTTATACTCTCGAACATATTTTTGGTAAATTGATCATAGCTTAACAGATATGTACATTGTAGTATACGATATGTTTACTAATCATAGATCAAATTGGTACTAATCATAGATATTAACATAAGATATCGCATGAGTGGTTAAATGCCTGTTTAGTTCAAGTGGATCAAGTGGCCAAAAACATCACTTTACCTGGCAAACATTATACAGTAAAATGGGTAAATGCATTGTTACTACATGTCATATGGACTCAAACATACACTCAAATACATCTAGGCTCACTTTTTACCCCTGAGTACTTCTTTAAGATGTTGACAATATTATTGCGTTTTAATAATTATAATAACGAGGGTCGCCACCAAAGTATTGTCACGGCCGCTCTCGGGGGTCACTAGAAATGTGTTGAGTGATTGATGGAGACACACTTATGCCTTTATCGAATACTGTACGTAATTTTTACGTACAGTACTTCTTCTTTTTTTAAGAGTGCAACAATTCGGGTTTACACGAAATTGACACGAATTATTTATATGCAATGCGATATCTAATTTTTTATATCTATGGTACTAATACATTGAAATAACACTATTAAATTTAACAATACACTAGTAAAATTACAGGCCTATTGTATTATTTGTCAGGACTTTTAGCTTGCGATTCCTAGGCGTGCGTCGCCATAAACGTACATCATAAACACGGCAATAGAGTTGCTTTGCTGTACTTTTGATCGGTTTTTTGTTAATCAGTGCCTCGCCTGAGGCTCAGACGAGGCAATAACTAACAAAAAACTGATCATAAGTGTAGCTAAGTAACTCTACTATTGTATTTACGGTGACGTATGCCTGGGAATCCATTACTTTATTAGCCAGTTTCGGTGAGCATCGGTTGACTGTATGTTATGTTTTGCCTGGAATAGGTAATTTTCTACAAAAAATATTATGGTATAGAATATTGAGATGCTATTAATGTAGTAAATGAAGTATCTGTTTGTGGTATGATTTATATATATAAAAAACAGTACACAAAGATGGCGGTGGCAATGTATTTTCCCGTGTGTCTCTTTCTCTCGGTGTGTTAATTATTCATCCGAGGAGGAGAACTCTTGGCGCATTTTATCAGCGCGACAAATTATACTTTCAAATTTGAAATGTAAATAATGAGGGCGGTGACAAAGTACCGCCTTGGCCACATACACATTTAGGAATATTCCTGAAAAAAGAAACACAGCCATTATGTAAGAAAACGACGTTTGCATACCAAAAGAAATGACCCATCCACCTTTGGAGACACTCTATATCTAGCATATATTTATACACAACTTACATTCAACAACTCGATTTCGTCATTTATAATCAAAGTGCTTTATGTAAAAAAATATATTCATTATAATTTTCTACTTGGTAGCATCAATCATACCTATAAATGCTAAAATCTTTATATTGCGTTTCTTATTTGTTCACAAGTTGCTTCGGAATATTTACGCCATGGGTGAAATTTTCTATTTATATTATATTGTGTTAAGATTTATACAGTTTGCGAGATAAATTGAACACCGTTGCTTACGGAAAATGAGCTGATTGGATTATAGTTAGGTTCAGTTAAAATAACCACAAATTTAAAAAAAGCTAACCTAACGTTCATCCTTTTATTTAACCTAACGCTATTATTATATGACGGTAGTCAGACATTTATAATCCTGTAATGTGAGTAAAATGCCTAATGCTACAAATACTTTGGGCATGGGTTCAAATCCTGCTCGAATAAAAAAAAAACAATTATTTCCATTCCGGCTTACTCTTGATTCCCTGGATTGTAAAATAAATACAATAGTAGAGTTACTTAGCTACACTTATGATCAGTTTTTTGTTAGTTATTGCCTCGTCTGAGCCTCAGGCGAGGCACTGATTAACAAAAAACCGATCAAAAGTACAGCAAAGCAACTCTATTGCCGTGTTTATGATGTACGTTTATGGCGACGCACGCCTAGGAATCGCAAGCTAAAAGTCCTGACAAATAATACAATAGGCCTGTAATTTTACTAGTGTATTGTTAAATTTAATAGTGTTATTTCAATGTATTAGTACCATAGATATAAAAAATTAGATATCGCATTGCATATAAATAATTCGTGTCAATTTCGTGTAAACCCGAATTGTTGCACTCTTAAAAAAAGAAGAAGTACTGTACGTAAAAATTACGTACAGTATTCGATAAAGGCATAAGTGTGTCTCCATCAATCACTCAACACATTTCTAGTGACCCCCGAGAGCGGCCGTGACAATACTTTGGTGGCGACCCTCGTTATTATAATTATTAAAACGCAATAATATTGTCAACATCTTAAAGAAGTACTCAGGGGTAAAAACTGAGCCTAGATGTATTTGAGTGTATGTTTGAGTCCATATGACATGTAGTAACAATGCATTTACCCATTTTACTGTATAATGTTTGCCAGGTAAAGTGATGTTTTTGGCCACTTGATCCACTTGAACTAAACAGGCATTTAACCACTCATGCGATATCTTATGTTAATATCTATGATTAGTACCAATTTGATCTATGATTAGTAAACATATCGTATACTACAATGTACATATCTGTTAAGCTATGATCAATTTACCAAAAATATGTTCGAGAGTATAACAAAGAACTGACTGAATTTTTAAATGTACATCAGTATGTGGCAATACTTCACAATAATAATATGAGGTTTTCAGGGTGTATTGAAATGCAAAACACTACAGCCACCATCGTTTACAGTAAAACAGGGATTGCATTCGGTCGACATTCGTCAATTCGCAGTTGGAAATTATGTGGGAGAGCTTTGAAAGCTTCGTCGATAACAACTATCCGCCAAAATGACAGCAAGGCTCGACCAACAGTTCTGTCATCGAATGAAAGGAATTATGCAAACATATAGAGAGGCTGTTTTCGAAGTGCATCCGCCAATGTAAATTCATATCGAGAGGTAACTGAAACATACTATCGGCCACACCATTTCCAATCCCATCCTCGTAACTCTGAATTTCATAACGCAACCACCATTTCAGACCACCATAAACCAACGTGTTCATCATTATCATTTACAATTATTAGAAACACTGTTTCAGTATTAAATTATACACGTCATAACAACAACAGCTATTCATTTACAAGGTGCATTTAAATTATCTGAGAAAATTTTAATGGGGTGCAGTGTTAAAATAAGTGAAAAAATATATTAATAGTGCTTTTGAAATCAAAAATCAATATTAAGATGGCGTACCAAGCAGACGAGTCTGAGTGAAATAATTAGTGTTGCCTCTGTCAAACTCATCTGCTTGGTCCACCATCTAGATATCTTGATCATCCACTCATCCGACCTTCTAATATCAGTGATGTCGTATGTACAGGATGGTCTTGAATTAACTGAGAAAAAAATATATTCATTTTTTCTTTATTATTAATTAAAAAATAATTTAAAATATTAATGAGGCTTTTGGAATCGAGTTTAGACACCCATTTTGGAATCAAATATTTTTGTAAAGTACTGTACGTAATTTTTAAGTAATAATAAAAAAAATCAAAAATGTGTTTCGATTGATTAATTGCATAATAACTAAAATTACAAATATGGCTCTAAATATAAGTATTTATCATCGAAGAAAACCCACTTATATCAAATAAATTAAAATGGGTAACTCAAATATTTGAGTTTATTTTATTTGAATTTTTTTAAACAGTAAGTCCCAATTAATAACAAATATAATTATAACATAGTGTGTGGCTTCACAACAGATAAATTGCATGTGTAGGGTGATCCAAAAAGAGTAAAAAATTTATAATAAAATACCTAAATTAATATTAAAGATATATCTAAATTACGTTTATTAACAATATCAAAAGATTTTATGTTACATCACTCGAAATAATAATAGCATCATCAATTCATCTACGAATTTCATTTGATAACTTTTTTGTCGGGTTTTTTTTTCAGTAAAAGTTTATTTAAAACAAACACGCGACAAACTAAATGAAACTCGTAAAAGAATCACTAAAATGCAGCCATAGTTGTGCCAAATGGTCATTTCGTAAAAATACATTGAAAATGCAAATCTACCAGCATAATAAAAATATATTTTTCATTCCCCGAATATTTTTATTACAATATACTCGTATACAAATTTTCTCACATTGACTGTTCGTTGAATATTAAAATTCATTGACAAATACATACTTTTGTAATGCATCTCAAAATCATATTGAATTATTTGATTAATATATGCAATGAAAAGCTTTAAATTTAATTCTTTGAAATTGGTAATTATGGGTTTTGAGGGAAATATAATGAAAAGCTTACCGCTTTCTACAAACACAAAAAGAATTCACGTAATAGTCGATATCACATAGTTAAATATCTCATACATTGACACTGAACCATAACTTTATGACAAAATAAAATTCAAATTGTTCAAAACAAGTGTCTTAAAATGGCCTTAGATCTTGAACCTGGCACATTTCTTAAAGTAGTCCACGAGGACATAAAGTTAAAAATTATTAAAGCAAATATCGCAGATTTGAGTAAAAAACATTACACTAAAATGACTAACTCAATCATAAGACATTTAAATAAAACCAAATATGCCTCGAGGAAACGTAAGTTCATTTTACCAATGGACTTCCAAAACTGATATTATTTTTTAAAAATAAAGAGTAAATTTCTAATAATCCACTCAATTCAAATTAGGTTTTACCCAAACAAACTGTTATTTAGATTTTAAGCATTATATTTTGTAATTGTTTTGTAAATATTGCTTTTATTGTTGTTATTATTTATTAATCTTCAAATTTGTAAATTGTGGGTTTTTATTTGTTTCCCAGTCTTTCTACTATTATTGTTGTCAAATTTAAATAAAACATTCTCATGTTAGTTATAGGTAAAAAGATTTACATATTCTGTACACCTAAGTCTATTTCCAAAGATGTATTGTTCTATCAATCATTGAAGAAACTTATGCATAATAAAGAAATTGTAATAAATATATATAAATGCATGACAAATCAATTTGCATCGTTGTAAATGTCAACGTTGAGCTTTTAACTATATTTATTTTATCGCATGTAACAAAATACCCGTTGGTTTAATAATTTTGTATGCGAAAAGTGTTGAATCGTAACGACTTTTTTATTAGTTGTGTAAGCAACAACTGTCGTACGTTTGTAATGAGACAAGGTTCAATTCCCCGCGCTGGTAATTAAAAAATAAATACATGGCTAAAAACTGATTGTGTTGTAATTGCCTTTATTTTAAACACAACGCATAGCTTAATTCAGATTAATTACTCCAACGCGCGAACCGCATTTTTTGCTTGTAATTTTGCTCGAGAAAAAAATGTATATTTTACCTTGAAGCTTTGATTAATCGAGAGCTCTCAAGCTGGTGGGTAATATTTTTCAGATTTTTCTATGCACCACACACAGAATCAGGACACTAAAATATGGCCAAGTGCTACGACACTAATTAATAGTCTATTCATAATTTACAATCAGTGAGAGAGGTTTATGGCATAAAAGTATTAAAGGAGAAAATCGCAGTTTTGTATGTATATTTGAGTTTTTTTCTACATTGTACTTATTTGGAAAAAATCCCCTTGAAAACAAGCATTCAAACAATACATTAAAGCGGTTCAATAACCATTCAGTTATAATAAAAAGGTTTAATAACCAGCAAAAAACGGAGCCTAATCGAAAGTATCTTTTGACTTTTTGAAAATAAAAATATGGAGTTATATGAAAGGTATACCTTTTGAAATAATCAGCAAAACTAATAAAATTTACAAAAGCTAGAGACAAATTTTAATTAAAATCAGCATAGTTTAATAAATTGTTCTTCATTTAATTCCTCCACTAAAACAAATAATCACTATATTATATTACACTGTACACGTAAGACTATTTCCAAAGATATATTGTTCTATAAATCATTGTAAAAACTTATGCATAATAAAGAAATTGTAATATATAAATAAATATAACTAAAACTGACTTTTTGATCGTGTCGACTTAATTGTTGATATTTTTTCATAAGGTAATTTCCACAATCCTTATGCTACAAAATTATTAATTAATTATCAACTGGATAGTTTATATTTAAATGTTGGGAGATAACCGTACATAATCTATATTTTAAATCATATGAAAATTTCTATTATATTGTCATTAATTTAATTTTCCCACTAAGTTGTATATTATCTTGTCTTTGATATTAAAATATGTTTTTTATATTAAAAAATTCGCCATATTTTTCACTACGGCCGTCACCACCTGAATAATAAAACAATTAGGCGTCTGTAACATGTGTATAAAGCCATAATTCCCACTTGCCATAACACATTATTTAATTTAAAATATCCTTTTTGTATGATAAAATCAAAAAGCATTACGAATGTACATTAATTGAAGCCATAAATCTAATTTAATAGTAAGAACGTGTTCTTGTTTACTCACTCTCGATTTACCTTGTGTACTAAGTGCTGTCATTAAGGCTAATGTTGCCAGTTGTGCATCTCGGTGCGTGCATACATACTATTATATTTAATATTATTACACGTTAAAATATAACCGTGATCGATTTAGAAGATCCTTCTGATTTATTAAATTAAATACACGAATAGATAAATTTTTTTAAATACTCGATTGTTCGTAGTGTTATATTGAGAGCATCATCAGGTTTATATAATATATTCGCGAGCTTAGTCGTAAGGGATATTGATGGTGATTGGTTCGTGTAGCCTTCTCCTTGAATATTTAAGTGTTTCATCAGGTGCTGAAATGTATCGACTGGATCACTGCTTAATATTGCACGCCCTCTTCATTCTACCTTTCTTTTTCAAGACCACACTTATATATTTCACCACCATATACTACATTTAAAAGAATTACTTCTAATGAGAAAACAGACGGCTCTTTAAGCCCCTTCGTTTGCTCATTTAAAATTATTGCCAAAGATTTCAGACAGCACAATACTATTGTGTACAGTTTAAATAAATCGCCTGTAAGTGAACCTGATAAACTTGGGATGATTCACGAATCAGAAAGGACCAGTCTCTGGACGAATAATGTTTTTTATTATTTTGAATTATACAAGATGCTAATTAGGCCAGTACTAACCTACGGTGCAGAAACATGGGTTATTACCAAAACTGAAGAGGATAGGCTACTTAGGTTCGAGCGAAAAATTCTTAGGAGGATCTTGGGTCCTGTTCAGGAGGCACCGGGACTATTTAGAATCAGACGGAACGATGAGATTTACTCATTATATAAGAGCGTGAACGTAGTGCAGTTAGCAAGTTAGTAAGGCAGGGTAGACCTAGGCTAAGGTGGGCGGACGAGTTCTATAAGGTAGTTAGGAGTTTAGGAATTAATAACTGGAGGAGCATTAAGTGGAAGATGCTGGTGCGGGAAGCCTTGGTTCATCACTGAACTGGAGTGCTTATGATGATGATACATTATTTTATCAAATCAATCTAATTTTCATCGAATCATATAGGTATGTTGCAATATATATAGTTTCATATAATGAAATTCATTTAATGTATCTTCCACAATTATTTTTTTTATTTAATGTATCTTTCGACAAAAACATAGTCATCGTCAGGGATATTTTAATTATGAAATTTCACCTAAACGTCAACAATAGTATTATAATAGTTAATTTCAAATGAAAACCTGTATTAAGTAATGGATTCCCAGGCATACGTCACCGTAAATACGGTAGTAGAGTTACTTAGCTACATTTATGATAGGTTTTTTGTTAGTTAATTACGAGGCACTAATTAACAAAAAACGATCATAAGTACAGCAAAGCAACTCTATTACCGTCTTTAAGGTGTACGTTTACGTCGACGCACGCCTAGGAATCCCAAGCTTTCAGATTGTCTAGATCAAATATAAGACTGGATAAATTATAAGATAATATAAGTCACAACTTCAAAGTATTTATCATAAGGCGTTGCGGTTGACTACTTTATTTTTTTAACATTATTATTTTTATGTCTGGTTATCTAAGTTAAATTAAAGTTTATTGAATAAGAATTAAAGCTGTTTCAGTTAGAAAAGATCGGTTAAATAATGTAATAACAAGTTATCAAACCATTGGTGTTGCCAGTTGTGTCCGCTACATATTTAAAAAAATATATTATTCGATCCTCTTTTAAGTTTATAAGACATCAGTAAAGTAATGAAAAATCACTACATTTTATCAGTTTACCTGAAACATTCAGGAAGAGGAGTTATAACATAATGATTTAAGTGGAAAACTACTATCTGATTTGCAAACTTTTTATGCATTCTGGTATTTTGAAAAAGTTCTCCGGCATGATACCTACTCGAATTAATGATTTGATTATTCCAATTAATTACATTGTATTTTTTATTGTACTAATAATATTATTGAATTAATTATATGTGTGATTTAGAGTGGTCAGTGCGAAAGATGTTGTTAAGGGTGTCTCGAGAAAGTTTTGTGACTTTTCTTCGAAATTCGAGTAATAGTTTTCACAATACATAAACCATGCTCGACCTGTGGACTAAGAAAGCCTACGAGAAGTTCTCGCAATTACCGAGTTTATAAATTAGACAATATTTCACCAAAGAAAGCCTCATCGTCTCATCCCCCGACAACCAGACCTTCTCAACCTTATCGTGTTATCATCCCCAACTTTGCTTTTTCAATACGACACCACATGCGAAAATTGTATAAAACCACCAATAACACTAACAAATTATAAATTTTAAAATAACAAAGCAACACCGCGTCGATGCCAACGTTAAAAATTATATTTGCGATACCGCTCGCCTCTATTGAACGTTAATAATTAAATTCCGGCCAAACGAATTGGTTTTCTTTTATGAAATGAAAGTTTGATTATCGAAAACCCATATTGGGAATTTTTCGCTTTAATACTTAAAACAAAATATAAAATTGTCTAAATATTTTGCAAGCAATATAAATATGGATTATTAAAAAAAACCGAGTTAAATCTCAAATTGAAAATGTTATTCTGATTGTTTTTCAGCCAGTTTCCGTTTCATAGAATTATTATTTACAGTGAATTCGTTACTCAAGAATTGCCGATGAAGAAATAAACTCCCACGACGACGAAACTTTCAACGAACTCTTGTTTCTTTCTCGTTTTTTTTATTCGCGTTCATCGCTTAAGATTTTCTCATTTTTCTGTCTCTCTTCGACTCTTCATATTTTGTATATTTCTTCAGGTAAAAATAAATTGAGACGTGCTTTATCGCATATGTACATATATCTACATCTTTCACAATTAAGTGGCAATTGTTCACATCAAATAATATTGCACAGATTAAATAAAAATTATATAAAAATATCCTTATTATTATATTAATGAAATAAGCGTCTAAATTATATATCAAAGGTTCAAACACCGACTAATTTACTTTATATTATATTGTGGCCGCATATTTTTATACACCATTTTTCAATCACAAAGGATAAATTCGTTTTAATTAGGTTTTGTGAATATTATAAAATCCAATCAGACTATATTGCAATAATTTTGACAGCACTCCGGTTCAATTAATCTATGAAATACGAAATTATAATGCTTGATCTATAACACGATGTTATCATGAATCTTTTTTTCAAACGTCGCTCCCTCGGAATCGTAGGAGTTAATCTAACAACGGAAAAAAAAGAAGATGAAAAAAAAAGCAATTGCTTCCGGGAGTCTGCGAAACTTCGTCCCGTTAATAAGTCCCGTTGCGCAATAATTTTCTCCCTAATTTCCTCGTAATTGTGTTGTGAAATGAGAGTAGAGCCTTCCGCCGAACAAAGCCTAGTCGACCATGATTTTTGAAACGTGGACAGTTGCTGTCCTTAAAGCAAGTCTCTTCGTCGAGGCCGGAGTTTAATATGTCTGAAATAATTAAAATTGAAAGACTCGTTTTTTGGATGCCTCGATATGGCCTACAATCTCATCTGTATGTACTGTATTTATTGTAGTCGTATATAAATATTAATCAAGCTAAAACGTGTAAAGTGGGGTAGACCGTGTCACAGATGCAAGGCGCTCCAATTTAGCAACTCGAGACATGATTAAAAATTTTACGCCGTCCGCTCTCAATGAAAATAATTTCCATCACATCAAGTCGACGGAGGGCAAAGCAATAATAGTAGAAGTATCGCGTCTTATTTTGAAAGAGACGTCGAAAAACAGAGAGGGTGGAGAAATATTGCTGAAAGAAGGATGAGGTGGGCCGCGATGCCCTTCCTCGTCCCGATGTTAATTACGGGCTGGAAAAAATTACCCTTGTCTTCTCTCCTGCGGGGCTAATCTCATTATTTGAATGTTTTTCAAATTACATTAGGGGCTCGAAGTGGGTGGAGCGAGCAGTAGAGCGTTGAGAGGTTCTATCTGCGGTCTCCACAAGTATTATCGTCATTTAAAAACAGGGCTTCCCAAAGCGGAACGCCTTCCCCATATACACTATGGGAATTGAGACCAATCCTAAATTATACGAAAAAATATATATCAAAAGATAAGGAAGCATGAGTAATAAAACCAGGCATAACCTAACATTTCATTAGAAACCTAACCTACTGTTTGTTTCTTGTGCTTGTAGAGCAAACGTTACACTTTTAACAAGCGTGGAGTTGAGCAAGACTACCGTAAACTTCTTTGATTACTATGAATACTACTAAATCAATGAATAGAAGCGTCATGCAATATTTTCTTCATACATACATTCGAACGTGCCCGGTTCCTAATACATGTACCAATTCTAAGCCCTACACATATACACTAACATATACGAGGGCTGCAGTCCCTAATATCCGACATGTTCGATAATCCGACACTCGAGAGCAACAAGATTTTCTTACAAAAACATCCGCAGTGAGTGTAAATAGTTTACATAGTGACTTATATTTGTCCTTGAATATAATGAGCAACTTTTAATGTCGCAATTTACCATATTAAGTGAAATACTGTGTAATGTTATTTAAAACATCTACAAGTGACAGTTAAACATAAGAGCGATAGAAGCAGCGCCCCAAGCGGCTAACACACGAAACTTTTTGGTACCTATGCCTGGCCTCATCTGCGCTTGCTATGGTTTCGACGTCTTTTAAAGTATTATTGGCATATCTATGTATGTATATGACCTTATTGTGCTGAATGAATGGTCACCATTCTTCAAATGGACTATCTTTAAATAAACTATACGACGCAAAGAAGTATAGCAAGGAGAGCATTCTTAATGAATATAATTCAACAAACTATTCATAAATATTATAAGAACCGATGAATTGTCAAGAATATATGAGATCGTCTATATAAGTACATATAATAAGGGTGAGAAGTTGTGGTTTAAAATATACCATATCCTTGTCATCTGCTGCTGTGAATGACAAATTCGACATCATTACTTCCATCAATCTCCGAATAACAGAAACACCACCAGACAGAATATTACTGCATTTCAAATATTTCAAAAACACACATTCGTTTCACTAAATTATTTATAAAATAAATTGATTATGTTTTAGATAGATACATGGTGGATTATAATTCTTACAAGTTACTAGGAAACTCATTAAATCTAGTTATATTATACCTCTGATTATATTTTTATATATAAAGAAGGAAAAAATATATAATTATTGTCATATTAGGCTGTTTTCTAGATAATTTATCATATATATAATATAATATTTCGGTAACATATAAACGTATTTATGAATTGACAGTTTTCAAGGTGAGAAGAAAATAAATATTTTTCAACTCAAATATTTGAGTTTCGCAATCATTATATGTATATTATTAATCGATTGAATATTTATTATATAGATATATTTTTTGCTGTCGATAATAACAAGTAAAAGTTTTTTTGATAATATATAAATAGGGTTATTCTATAAATATGCTCAATCAATCACAGTAAAAATTTGTCACTTATAGATCTACAATAATTTAAATTCAACTCCATTGATATAAACATAAGATATCTAAATTCGTGTTTAGTTCAAGTGGATCAAGTGGCCAAAAACATCAGTTAGCTGTCAAACATTATATTGTAAACATCTCTCTTCATATCTTCAGTTATATTTCACAGTAAAATGGGTAAATGCATTGTTACTACATGTCATATGGACTCAAACATACACTCAAATACATCTAGCCTCACTTTTTACCAAACACTACTTCTTTAACATGTTTCAAATATTGCCACAACCACTCTCAGTGGCCACTATAAATGTGTTGAGTGAGGGATACAAACTTATGCCCTTATCGAATAAGAGTGCAACAATACACGGGATAAACAAAATTACACAAATTAATTATATGCAATGCGATGTTTATGTCTATGTTCAACGCACGATTTGTGTGTGTTTAACAAGTCCATAAAGTATTTAGTTTGATAAAAAAAAACTTGAAAAGAGTGTTTTGGTACAAACAAAAATACGAAGGATTGGCCAGTGGGTCCCTAAGGAGTTGGCAAAAAAGAGGGAGAAGGTCGCAAGTGATTGATGCGTACTATTGTGATGAATCGATGATCCGGAATGCCGACCTTTCTTCAGATCCTTCTTCTATCTAACCTGCTGAAATCCAACACCCTAACCATACACATTAATCCCATACGAATAACCACTGCCCATTACACGTTGTTATACATAATAAGCCATTTAATCACGTTGCTAAATAATAAAGATATATTCCAGAAAAATTTGCGATTTACAAACCGCCAAGTACAAATATGAAAATCACTCGCTCTAATTATTATCCCTTTTGTCGTTTCAATTAAAATAATTCGTCAATAAAATATTCCCTCATAAATTCCTCAATAGTCAAATTTTCCAAGTCAAATAACCAGCGTAATAGCTCAGCGGATAAGAAGCGTGGCTACAAATACTGTGGTCATGGGTTCAAATCCCACTCAATTCAAGAATTCTTAAATCGATTTGATCGGTTATTACGACTGGGAGATCGGGAATAATATTGATAAAATTCCGATCGATCGTCTTGATCCAGGTTTACTCTGATTTCCTGTATTGCAAGGTTATAATACAAGGCAATACTGATTATTAAGTCGGTGACCTGTGTAACTAGTAATAGTTAAGATCACCGACAAACAATTAACACGTTGTTTTGTATAAAAAACCCTCTCCAAAATAAACTCGGGGCGTAAATAAATAAATTCGATGATATTTTTAATCGTAATCGTTGAACGTATATCATTTTGTATTGTTGTTTGCAAAAAACATTATTATCATTTTATCGATAGGTCAGTAACACATAAACATACATACAAAAAAATCTATTATTAACCAACAATGTCCTACGGAAATTGAACAATAAATTAATTGCTGAATAAATTTAATGACTAATTCCCATCTAAAGTAATTGATTCCCAGGCACACAAATATTGTTTTTTATATATTACTTTATCAAATCAATCTAATTTATCATATAAGTTGAAATATATGTAGTCTCATATAAAGAAATTGATTTAATGTATCTTCCACAATATTTTCCACATATTTCAATCATGAAATTTCACCTAGACGTCAACACTTTCAATAATAGTTTCATAATAGTTAATTTTAAATGGATACTTAATTAGTTACTTGAATTAGTTAATGACTCGTCTGAGCCTAAGGCGAGGTGCTAATTAACAAAAAACCGATTAAAAGTACAGCAAAGCAACTCTATTACCGTCTTTACGGTGTATGTTTTCGGCAACGCACGTCTAGTAATCCCAAGACTTATGGCGCAAACCACTCTTACTTAGATCCTAAAGTGTTAGTTTAAAGCAGGTTAAAGTTGTTGTTACACTGCACTGAATCAGGAACATCAAGCTGACATATATAAATCTAAATTTCAACAATATCGTTTTTAGTTTTGCTCAATATTTCATGATTTTTCACCTGTCTAACAATGATGCATGCATACATATTGTATTATTGGAATAACCTTTATAAACGAACTGATTTGTGCGTGTAAATAATGAATATTTCAATTGAATGTGTCGCAAAGTTGTTGTTAGAGTGGTGGCTGAGTGGATTAGAAACAGAGCTGGTTGTAGAGCCTCCCTGTTCTGGAGAGATAAGAACAAGTTAACAAAATCCTGGGCTGATTATAATTATTCAAACCTTTGGAAATTACCTGTCCCCGCCAACTTAGCCGAGGATAATGAATAAATTACACCAGCTCGTGCCACATGCATATTTATATATTCTACGTAAGCCGAAGAGGAATCTCCTGTTTGATACTCCATACTCATGTAGGTCACCAAGTCGCTCTTTCAAAGATTACATATTAACTTTAGATGCATTTAATATAACGCTCTAATGTCAGTAACATAAATACTTAAGCTCGAATGATGCTCTTTAGAATATATATATACATAGTTACTGTAGCCAATTATAACACGCGAATTCAACAGATTAATTATAACTGTACACATTTTAATCATATCAAAGTCGTTGATTTACAAAAGCAACCAAATCTTTGCAACTGTGAATAGGAAAACTTTGATCTTGACAGTTTGTCCCAATTAACGACCGACTTGTCAACTTGTGATATCTTCAATGCGAATCAATTTGCATGGGTAAACTTTGAGTTAAGACACGCATGGGTTTTAGTATCGACAGCGTAGTCGTGCTGCTATGCCGTAGTTACATACATATATGTTTATTATATTACTACGCTGAACCAGGCACGTGGAAATACAATAAGTTCAATCTACCAATCTATATCTATAATATATATAATTGTCTAACTGTGTGTATGTTATATGTCTGTATGTCTGTCTGTCTGTCTGTCTGTATGTCTGTCTGTTCGGATCAATCTTTCAAATATCCTCAGCGTATACAGAGTCGCTATATACAGAAAAATAGTCCTTAATATATCAGGGTACAAGCATTAAAATTCCGTGTGCTCTTAAGTCTTTATGGAATTGAGCCATATATTCAAAATAGAATAGAATATTTGGTAGTGAGACTGCATTTAAATTTGTTGATTATTGAAGATATGCGAAAGTAGCCCTTAATATGTATCGAATACCTTCGAGATATCGTATACTTTCGTTTGAAATATGTTTGCTGTCAGTTTTGTTCGAAATGAATGAAACTTCAAAAAATGTTCATTTTCAATGATTGTTTAAACTATAAATGGGGCTTTTTCGAAATAGTAAAATGGTCCTATTTGACCGGCAACTAATGTAGATTCATCCATTATCTATAACACGTTTCATGTCTCTGTCAATAGAAGGTAAAGTTAATCAAACTGATATATTTTATAAATAATGGTCAATCGAAATCCATTGTGACAGCTAGGTGTTGTGTGTTGCTAGGTGTATAAATAATTCAATTTAAATATTTAATCATAATTAATACATATCTAAAAATCTCGAAACGGGTATTTTAATGATAATATTATTAAATTAATTTCAAAATAATATTAGATATATTTAATAATGCATAATAAATGACAATTCTCAAAAACAGTATTTATCGGGAGACTCGCTTTTTAAATATTGTGATGAGTGTTATATTATTTTAATAAAACATTGAAACTTCTTTCGAATGAAAAACAAACAACTTATTATCTTCGTATTAAAAACAAATCAGAGCATTTAAAAATACTAAATAATTTCAATATATTTTTAGGTGTATTTAATTTGATAATGCATAACAATTTCCACATTTTTATACATCATTTTTAAAATAAAAAAATTCTTTAAAGCAAAAATGAAATCAAAACTCAAAGATAAACGTCCTATTAAAAAACCAGGCAGAACATAAAAAAACATTAACAAATTGAAAATTTCAATTAAAATTACCCTAGTATAATATATATAATTGTCTAACTGTGTGTATTTTATATGTCTGTCTGTCTGTCTGTCTGTCTGTCTGTACGGGTCAATCTTTCAAATCTTTCAAATATCCTCAGCGTATACAGAGTCGCTATATACAGAAAAATAGTCCTTAATATATCAGGGTACAAGCATTAAAATTCCGTGTGCTCTAAGTCTTTATGGAACTGAGCCATATATTCAAAATGGAATAGAATATTTGGTAGTGAGACTGCATTTAAATTTGTTGATTATTGAAGATATGCAAAAGTAGCCCTTAATATGTATCGAATACCTTCGAGATATCGTATACTTTCGTTTGAAATATGTTTGCTGTCAGTTTTGTTCGAAATGTATGAAACTTCAAAAAATGTTCATTTTCAATGATTGTTTAAACTATAAAATGGGGCTTTTTCGAAATAATAAAATGGTCCTATTTGACCGGCAACTAATGTAGATTCATCCATTATCTATAACACATTTCATGTCTCTGTCAATAGAAGGTAGTTAATCGTAAACTGATATATTTTATAAATAATGGTCAATCGAAATCCATTGTGACAGCTAGGTGTTGCTAGGTGTTGCCAGGTGTATAAATAATTCAATTTAAATATTTAATCATAATTAATACAAATCTAAAATCTCGAAACGGGTATTTTAATGATAATATTATTAAATTTATTTCAAAATAATTTTAGAGATATGTAATAATGCATAATAAATGAAAATTCTCAAAAAAAGTATTTATCGGGAGACTCGCTTTTTAAATATTATGATGAGTGTTGTCATCATATGAAAACCGCGTTATATTATTTTATTAATAATTTTAATAAAAAAATTCAAACTTCTTTCGAATGAAAAAACAAACAACGTATTATCTTCGTATTAAAAACAAATCAGAGCATTTCAAAATATTAAATAATTTCAATATATTTTTAGGTGTATTTAATTTGATAATGCATAACAATTTCCACATTTTTATACATCATTTTAAAAAAAAAAAAAATTCTTTAAAGCAAAAATGAAATCAAAACTCAAAGATAAACGTCCTATTAAAAAACCAGGCAGAACATAAAAAAATATTAACAAATTGAAAATTTCAATTAAAATTACCCTAGTAATATATATAATTGTCTAACTGTGTGTATGTTATATGTCTGTATGTATGTCTGTCTGTACGGGTCAATCCCTCAACCATCCTCAGCGTATACAGAGTCGCTATATACAGAAAAAATAGTCCTTAATATATCAGGGTACAAGCATTAAAATTCCGTGTGCTCTTAAGTCTTTATGGAACTGAGCCATATATTCAAAATGGAATAGAATATTTGGTAGTGAGACTGCATTTAAATTTGTTGATTATTGAAGATATGCGAAAGTAGCCTTAATATGTATCGAATACCTTCGAGATATCGTATACTTTCGTTTGAAATATGTTTGCTGTCAGTATAGTTCGTAATGTATGAAAAGTAAAAAAATGTTGGTTTTAAATGATTGTTTAAACTATTAAATGGGACATTTTCGAAATAGTAAATTATTCCTATCTGACCGGCAACTAATGTAGATTCATTCATTATCTATTACACGTTTCATGTGTCTGTCAATAGAAGGTAGTTAATCGTAATCTGTAAAATTTTATATATACACTTCTAATTGCTTGACGTATGAAACGTAGTGTTGCCAGGTCTATAAATAATTCAATTTAAGTGTATTTAATAATAATTAATACATATCTAAAATCTCGAAACGGGTATTTTAATAATAATATTATTGAATTAATTTCAAAATAATATTTTAGAGATATTTAATAATGCATCATAAATGAAAATTCTCAAAAAAAGTATTTATCGGAAGACTCGCTTTTTAAATATTGTGATGAGTGTTGTCATCATATGAAAACCGCGTTATATTATTTTATTAATAATTTTAATAAAATTTCAAACTTCTTTCGAATGAAAAAACAAACAACTTATTATCTTCGTATTAAAACAAATCAGAGCATTTCAAAATATTAAATAATTTCAATATATTTTTAGGTGTATTTAATTTGATAATGCATAACAATTTCCACATTTTTATACTTCATTTTTAAAATAAAAAAATTCTTTTAAACTTCTTTAAGGCAAAAATGAAATCAAAACTCAAAGATAAACGTCCTATTAAAAACCAGGCAGAACATAAAAAAACATTAACAAATTGAAAATTTCAATTAAAATTACCCTAGTTTATTTATAAATTAGTGAATATGACGGTGCTGTTACCCTTAAAATCAAAGAACCATTGAAATAGTTATAATCCCGGTACTTGAACATGATTAAAACAACATAAGGAAAAAACACACCACTTAAAATTAAAATATTTATGCTATTATGCAGTTTTGGTTTAGTTTATAACATGTTAGTTTTAAAAAATACCTTTATCCGTTATGAAGTAATCATTGAATTAATTCATTTACACGAGTATTACATAAACATATACATTATAATGAAAATAGGTTATTTTTGTTAGGTTTTTTTAGCTGCTTCAGATATAACAACAACCGCGCCTATTAAGCAAACACAATTCAATGTTACCAGTAGAATGAATAAATAAATATCATTAACATTTTTATGTGTGGGAAGAATTCAAGATCTCTACCCTTGTGCTTAAGTACGAACACACACGTACGAAATCGATTTCATACTTCAGGTCCGGATAGGGCAAAGAGCACAATTCTGTTGTTATTTAATTTGGATAAAAGCTGTCAGTAATGAAGTACGGTAATAAAATAGTCGTGATCCTCCAATCACAGAGGATGTGGCGTAGCAGCAAATACCTAATAGCGAAGGTTTCCACGCACGTACGATCCGAATTTAATCTCGCCTATAAAAGCCTCCATTCTACTTCTCATCGCTGGAATTAATAGACTCAGATATCAACACTGCCAAACTACTCTTTCAATACCAAAACTGCACGTAGGTACTCCATTGCATAGTTTAGACATTCTGAGGAAAACTTCTACGCGAGACAAAATCACTATTGAACTATACATGTGTATATATTACTTTTTTATTATTAAATATAAGAAAACAGTTTTACTAGAATACTAGATAACCTACATCTCTATGTTCAAATGTATAATTACTTATTCTAACGCAAATTACGTACATATTTACAAAATATAGAATAAGATACAAAATAAACGAAAATATAAGGTGTATTAAGTCAAATTTAATTAAATAGCAGTCCTCAAATATCTACTTCAGGTAAGGAGTTATTATAAAAGGACATTGGCCGTCTAAAGAATGCATGGGACACATAATTAGTTCTTGCAAAATCTTACTAAATAAGAGATCATACGTGAGCGAAATCATTATTAAAATTATAAAATGATATATACGAATATGTGGATATAAGCCAATGTTGGACTTAAACAAACTGAGAATATTTTTGGGGGTAGGGTAGGGAAAAATAAAACAATAATTAAAAATGTTAAGAGTGCTTTTGGAATCGATTTTGGGATACTATCTTAGAATCAGCTGTTTCTGTGAAATATTTCGTGGTGAATGTAGTGTATGTATATTTTCTGTTCAATACTTTAGGAATCAAGCAATTAATTTTAATATTTTATAAAAAAAATTGCTTATTCTTGCGATACCCTACTATCCCCTAGAATATTCAAAGTTAGTTCAAGTCTCCCCTGTATGATTTATTGTACCAAAATAAACAGGTCCATATTGCAAATTAAATTTTATGTACATATTATTTAGTAAAATTTATTCATTTGGTTATTGTATATTATATATTATATAGAAACATACAACTTCTTTGATCTATAGTAATTTTTATGTATAATTCAATCAAATTTCAAAACTATACTTTACTGTGAAAACATAGTGGTTATCAAAAAATATGTTTGTTTTAATGCTAAATATTTCTTTTATAATGATAATTCCAGTTAATAATTTTAAAAAATCGCCTTTTTTTACGATACCCTACCGCCCCCTTAAATATTGTCAGTTAGTCCACCCTGTATAATTAAATATTGTTTACCAATAAATTTGCATGATTCACAAGTAGGTGACCTATGATCTACGACATTATTTAAGTGATACTATTAAGTATTTATTTTAATAAATAATAGTCAAGTAAACTATTTGCACCTGTGTCGTCACTTGATTGTATTGACCACTTGTCTCAATATTATTCAGTCACCTGCGTATTTTTTTAATATTATTGATAATGAAATGAAAGCACACATATATCAGATTAGTATATGCATACATATAAGTACCGATTAATTGAATTTAATATGGTATAGAAGGTGGAGAACGCGATGATCGACCGCTTCCATTCCGCAACGACTCGACGGAACTTCCTCTCTTAATTCGGTCGTTTGTATTCCACTTCCGACGGTCGGGAAGGGAAGTAGGCTTTTCCCAGCAAATCGCAGCTTTTCCCTGAGCTGATCCTTCAAGCCACACCTACAGACTAGACAATTTCAAAGGTCAACCGTTGACTAGTTCAAACCTCATTTTTAACAAAAAAAGCGTTATCGAATATCAAACCTAACCTAACCTAACCTATACACATTACAAATTATTTGACTGCATATATATATTTGTGCTTTTTACGACTAAAATATATTTCATTGTTTATATCTTCTCTTTAAAATAACATGATTTTGTTTTAAGAAAACACGTGGGTGTTGAGACTTAAGCTTGGGTTTCCTAGGCGTTTACGGCACTGCATGCTTAGAAAAGCCTAGATTTACACACACCGAAATACATACACATTTATCACACCCTTCACTTCTAGAATTCATTAATTGTTTTTTATGCAATTTAATTCATCAATCAGCCAATGAACCAAAAAATATATTAATATAATATGTGGTGTAGTAAAAAAATAAAAATATACTTTAAAAGGTTTTTATTTAATTTTGTAAATATTTGCTACATTATGTATACTGATTATTTTGTATACGTATTTAATAAGTAAAACTAAAATTTGTACTTTTAATATGAAGTAATGATTCAATTAATTCATAATGATCTCTTAAATAAAATATCACTGAGTATTTATTTCATTAATGTTGTTATCTTTTCGGTCAACTTCCATATTGACAAAGATTTATCTTTGTAAGCAGCCACAATCTGTAATTTTATAAAACAACCATTAACACTATTATTTAAATTATTATTTGTTGTATTGTATACCATATTATTTGAAATTGAAAAAGTGATTAGCATTTTTCCTGGTCCTGGAATACAAGTATATGGCAAATTGCTATCAGAATCTGTTTGAAAAATATAAATTTTGCCATCATAAGAACCGGTAAATAATAGTCCTTTGTAAATCTTCAAGCATACAGTTCCATTGCCCCCTTTGAAAGATTTTATCAAATCTCCTGTCTGTATTAAAAAATAAATTAGTATTTAATTATAATTAAAAATAAACTACATTATTTTTATAACCAACTTGAAATTCAAACACATCAATATCACATCCAGTCGATCCGCAATAAATGTTATTACAACTATAAAGTAAACTGTATATAGTGACGTCATTCCCGTGTAATGTACGTAGGAGCAATCCAGTGTTGGCATCATTTATAGTCACTCTTTGAGATCTTGAAGCTATAAGTAACACTTTCCTGGGACCTTCTTTTATTGCTTGAATGGCAAAAATTGGACTCTGTGAAAATTTCATTGGCTCCTCTTTGAGAAGATTTTGCTCCTAAAATGTTTACATTTAGTAAAAAGAAAACAGACTCGACGTTACAGACTTTGGCATTTACCTGCGTATTATATTTATAGACACAGCCTGCTTTTGTTCCCAAGTATAGTGTATTCCATGCCTGGTTCATACATTGAATCGGACTATTCAATCGGGAATCAGATGAAACTTTTTGTGCAGTCTAAAATATCTAATCATAAGCACCCTTACTACCCTTAATAATATATTTACCACTAGGAAATACCTCATAATAATAACAATTCAATACAGAATCGACAGACCCAATATACACAATATTATGTTTAACTAGCATCGATGTAAGCGCTTGACTTGATACTTTTATTTTGTTCAAAAGATTTGAATCAAAATCGTGAATATAAATATTTCCATCTAATGATGCTGAAAGAATCCTTTTATCTGTGCACTAAAAAATGAATGAAATGAAAATAATTAAGATGAGTAAGATCAAACATAATAATTACCTCCAATGCAACAATTGAATTTTCATGTTCAGCTAAATCAATTTTTTCTTGAAGAAATGTTGATTTTGGTCGACTTTTACTTGATTGCACATTATTAATTTCGTCTATTTCACTTTTATTCGATAATTCATTTGTATTACTTGTTTCAGGAAATATCATTTCTTTCTCGGAAAAAGGCAAATGGGATAGGCTTACAAAACTAATATCTAGTCTATTCAAAACAACAGAGCAACTCCTTGTTTCTGTTAAATCAGATGAATAACGATCATCGTAATTTTTTAAAGTCTTGCTAGCCTCATCGTCTTGATGTGATTCATTTTCTGATGGTGAATTTTTTTTATCATTTGCACCATCATTGGTTTGGTCAGCATTCTTGCGTTTCTTTTTATTTTTTCGTTTTTTCCTTTTTTTTGTATTCCCAAAATTTGCAGATAGACCTGTTGTTTCTATTATGTTATACAACTTGAATTTTTCTTTCAATAATAAATTTATATCATTATCTATCTTTTTCAATTTCTTTAAAATATTTTTATAAGCTAATAATGAATCGGCACAGTTTTCATTGTTTTGACCGCTTGTGATTTTTTCAACACTTTCATTCTCAGTCATGTCAGTTTGACTTGAAGAATTTCGTTTTTGTACAAACTCGGAGGAAGGATCTTGTGGATAATAATAAACTTGTGTGCTGACATGAACTTTTGACTTACTACATGTATTAATATCCTGGGTAACAGAATTTTTTATTTTTTTTACTGCGTCAAAAATGGGATGTTTTTTTGAAATATTGTCAGTGATGGGTGAATCATTATCAGTTTGATTATTTAATGAACTATCACAATCCTCATTAATTTCATCTGATTCAATATATTCTTCATTACTCATATCATCTTTAGACATATCTTTAGGGGTGGCCCTTTTGAATTTTTTTGAAGAATTCTCCAGCTCATCACAAATTGGATGTTTTTTTTTAAGGCTATCAGGGATATTTAAGTCACTTCGTCCACATTTAGCAACAATACAATGACTGTCGGTTGGATTATCATGATTTTTAATTATTTCTTCCTGATAATTTGATTCATTGAGATTATTACAAGATAAATTACGTGAAATATCTTCTAATACCCTTTCTTTACAGTCATCACTTTCGAAATAATCATAATAACCAAGATTTTCATTAGTTATATATGCACTTGATAAGTCTGTAGGATTTTGGCACTCATCATTGTATGCAGCATCATTAAAACTGTCAACATTTTCATTTGATTTGATCGCATAATTTTCAAAATTAGGATCATTGATCGCATCTGAAAGATTTTGAATTGAAGCATCGTCATTGTTTGAAGATAAAAGATCCACTTGCAAAATGTCACTTAGTACTTTTATGAGTTGCGGTTTCATATTTTCTAATTCAACACAGACATCAGTATCTAACATTTTCCCCAACTGCCCCATGAAAGCATCCTGTATTATTTTCTGTCCGTGAGAAGAATGTGCTGTAGTCTCATGATCTGATAATGATTTTTCTGCTGCAGTTCTCAGTTGATTACTAATATCTTTACGCGCTTGCTTGAGATATGTTTGCAGAGCGGGATCATATTTTTTAGCAAGATCTGGATTGTTAGCTAAACATCTTAATTTATCAATCTTCAAATTAAATATCTGTTTAAGTATCTTTTTTCGCCACACCTGGCATTCATCATCATAATTATATATTTCATCGGTAGAAGTTGATGGTCTGCTACTAGTTGGAGAGGTGTTGATATGTTTGTTTGGCTTATTTGCATGAAATGGTTTGTTAAAAGGCAATTTAGGATGCTCAATTCTTCTTTTTTCCGATGTTCTCACAGGAACATTTTCAAGAATGGGAGATGGTATAGTATCTGAATTTTCATCACCACTCTCACTCAATTTTCTTTCGATGAGTCTTTTTTTAACAGTGTTTATAGTGGCAGATAACTGATCATCAATACAAGTGTTTTTATTTGAATCGTTCATCTTAAATCCCGCATGGTGATGAGGAAATAAATTATAAAAATATGGTCTGCCAAATGGTCTACTATATGGTCTCCCATTTGGTCTACCGTATCCTCTACCTCTACTTCTCCCTCTCCCTCTGTCTCTTGAAACATCTTTCATCCCTGCACTTATCCTTTTATTACTGTCATCGTGATTGACCACATCCCACCCACTTTTCGATTTATTACCTCTTAAACTTGCAATATTACTACCCCTATGTTTAGGTTGCCTAAAATATAAAAATTTGTACTTATTAACTGTAGGATAGAAAAAAATAAAGGTAAGTGAGCTATTTTTTTAGTTTACATTTGAGAAGGTGCAGGTGTGCCTTCATGTGATGATTGGGATTCTTTGTGATCATCTTGTGGTCTTATATTTGAATTTGTGGACATAATAATAATAGATACATTAGAGGTGTTGACAATTCAAAACATAACCTCGAAGATAACTGTCATATTTATACTTGAAGACTTCATTTATATATAGCGTATATTATTTCCTCAGTTCGTACTCACAAACCTCAACTTAAAATATTACAATATTAAAAAAATATAATGAAACATGTATCATTTTTTTCACTTGAAATGAATAAATACAATGTTTGGATCCAGAAGTCTGATGTTGACAGTTGCGTAAAATAGGTTATGTGATAATTTGTTATCCCATTTGAAATAAGATGTCTTTGATTAAAGGCAGATTAACATGTTTAGCGTCCTCCAGTGCAATCAGACAACATGTCGCTACGAAGTCAGTAAACAGCTTGACCGCGATCAGAAGTATGAGTTTTTGGGAAAAAGACAAGAAAGGCGGCTACAAAACTTCTGTGGATGTTCCTAAACTTGAACTCATCAAATCGGGTCTCAAAGAATTGAAAGGACAAATCGGTGTCTGGAAAGATGAAGTTAAGGAACATTTTTTGTGTGATAGTACACTGATTTATCCACCTGGTATTTTACATTATTCTTTATCGAAACACTCTAATATACATAAATATATCTAATCAAAAAATACTTATTAAGGTGTAACCGATATTGTGTACAAATTGGACGATCCCAATGAGTTGAAAAATTTTGTCACCACAGCTGATAGCGATCACAATGAAGGGTTCAGTAAATGTTCATTTGAAATGAGTAAACATGGAAGGGCTTTATTCTCTGGCACACTTGATACGAGAATTCCTAAAAACGGTCTTGTTAAAAAAGCCGGGTATTGTGCAGTACGATCGATACCAGTTTTTGTAAGTAAATTTCATTTATTAACACATATAGAACTCACTCATGGAATATATTATCATCTCAAGTATACATAAATTTAATAATTTTATAGAAATCATTTTACCGAGAATCGTGCCATGACTGGAGACACTATAATACCCTTGTATTGAAAGTGCGAGGAGATGGACGGTCATATTCTTTGAATCTCTCCACACAAGGCTACTTTGATCTCTCTTGGAATGATATTTATCATTACGTCCTATACACTAGAGGTGGTCCCTACTGGCAAATCGCTAAAGTAATATTTTGTTCATATGACTTGATTACCAGATAAGTAATATTAACCCAAATCTTTCAGATACCATTTTCAAAGTTTGTGTTTGCATCAAAGGGTCGAATACAGGATAAACAATTTCGAATTCCACTTAATAAAGTTACCCATGTGGGAATCACTGCAAGTGATAAAATATGCGGAAACTTTGCACTGGAAATAGAATACATAGGTATATTGTTACAATTACAATCGAACATGCTTGTATTATATTCAGTAATTCTAATTTTAATAATTTTCGACAATTTAGGCTTAGAATTCGACCCACTTCATGAAGAAGAATTCGCTTATGAAATGTACAGAACAGAGAGATACATTGTAGGAGTTTAGTGAAAATAACAATAGTTATTTAATGTAAATAAATATGAATCAATATTGTAATAAAATATTATTTATGCCATTAAAGGTAAACATTATTATTGTGTATTTGAATTTAAAAAAAAATACATAATCTAATTTTATTTTGCATATTTTTTTAAATAATATTATAGGTATTGATTGTTTAACTTAGCTGTAGAGAGAACCAAATCCCACAATCATCAATGCTTAGAATATTAGGCCTGCTCAGAAATATAACTAAAATCTACAATATTAAATTTCAATAATGGAGGAACTCTTTCTTTTTAGTTTTCCCAAAGTTAATTTTTGTAACCGTCAACTCGACTTACATCAATTTTTTTTATCCACAAATGCCATTTATATCAAAGATGACTTGGAAATAAAATTGCATCAAATTACATACATATTTTTAAAACATTTTTATTCATTAAAAACATAAATATATTTAAAATGTCTCGTCCTGAAAATATTTTGTTTTACATATTTAAACAAAACCCTATAAATATATTGTTTATTGTATAATCACATATTACAGCATTTAACGAAAAAAGCCTTTAACAGTCTTAAATATCTTCATTGACAGAGTAATTTGATAATGCTTTCACTTTTTCAGATACTTGTAAGTGTTTCTAGAAAATATATAACTCATTCCAGCTGCCACCGTCGAAATTCCCGTTACAACCCATAATCCTTGTAATACCGGATGATCTACATAATTTAGCACGGGTGCAGCTAAAGTACTGCCAACCTGGAAAATATAAGGGTATTAAAATTAAATTCATTGCAATATACTATTATATTTTTCTCAAATTTACCAAAATCAATTGAACAGCTGTATTAACTTTGCTGATGAATGTAGGAGCCAATTGAGCAGTGGCGTGAGTGACATCGAAATATCGACTGAGAGTTCTCTGCATTGAAAATAATTAAACATAATTGAAGAATTACAAGATGTATGTGTTATATTTGAAAACCCACCAATAGTAAAATATCAAAAACCATTCAATTCATTTTGGAATGAAGTTGTATTTAATACAAAAATAAAACTGAAAATACAAATTTCAATCCTGTGTCAATTCATGATTCAAATGATATTTAAATATTTACTTTGGGTTCAATATCATGTTAAAACTTACAGGTGGTGGTAAAGAATTATATCGAATAACAAATCCAGCTCCAACCAAGATCACATCCCTCCCGATAATCAAACCAGTTAGAGCAATCGGTATTAATCCTTGGTAAGTTAACGTAACAAATAATGTAGCAACTAATATTTTATCCGCCATCGGATCTAAAAATGAGCCCATTTTTGACGATTGACTACTCCATTTTCTAGCTATCCATCCATCAAGCTAGAATGATTATTATTTTTTAATGTGTATTGTATTTCAATGAATGAAAGATATTCAGCATTGTAATACCATATCTGTTATTCCAGCAAAAACCCACAAAGCAAGCGATAAATTGTAATTTCCTTCCAATATAACATATCCTAAAAAGGGTGACATCAAAATCCTTGAAATGCATAGAAAATTCGGTATTGTGTAAATGTTTTCCCTCTAAAAATAAAAAATAAAATGATAACTTGTTATTTGTTATAATATTTTTCACAGTGCTTTACCTCGATGACTTCTTCGATTTTTTCTTTGACTTTTGTTTTCGTTTCAATGATGTCTTTCATAATAATATCCTTTCTCTCTTTTATCTTCAACTCAGTCACATGCTTTTGATGACGAAAATCTTTGACAAAGTCTTCTCCCTTCTGTCTCAGTTTATTTTCTGTATCTCTAAACTTAACCTTGTTCTTTTCGATGATTGTTTTCAACATTTCTTCCTCGCACAGTTGTTTCTTATCATCCGTGCTGTGACTCCTGATGACCAAGTCACCGCTGATGATGCAAGATGCACTCTTGAAGTTCTTGACTCTACATCGATGAGTAATTGGTTTCAAAACGTAAATGTTTCTGTACAAATTTATCGTCTTTGTCGTTTGCACCACGACGTTTTTAAATGGCAAAATTCTATTAAAGCAGCTCATTTTAAAAATGATCAATTAACTAAAACACTATAAAACGAAGCTATAATATAATTTCAATATAATACAACGCAGGATAACTCCCGGCTGATCACATTATGAGGTTACGTATTTTGACACTAGGAAGAATATTACATGGCAGTACTCAACTATTTATACATTTTTATTTTTTTTATTACTATTTTATCTACCTTAATAATAAAGCAAGCATCAAACTCTTGGTTTATCATTTTATTTAGGTATTAATGTGTATTTTAATAAAAAAATAATAATATAAAATTAACGTGATCGTGTAACAATTTATCTTATATTTTTAAGCGTTAGATTTTTTTCAGTATTATTTTTTTGTTTATTTCGTGTTTATTATTTCAAATAGGAAATGGAAATAAACAATGCAGTAAGGGCAATAATAATGATATCAGCTGACATTCTGATTAGAATGACAACTATCGAAGGAGCTGGGTGGCGAACATAAACAACAAAATAATCAATTGTAAATACAGTATTTTATTAAATTATTTCTCTTCATGTTAGTCTCGCGATGGAATATAAACATTTGCTCTCTGTGTGTCCTCATCAAGATGAAACTGTCATCCAGGTAGAGTATTGTTTACATCATAATTAATAACCCTCAATGCTTCATGTTTTATTGTGTTATCATTACTGTTACATTTTTAGGAACTGTCGATTATATTCGAAGAGATAGCTGACCATTCAAAATCCACTATATCCATCAGCGAACAGTGTATAGAGTTTTTTTCAAAAAATCTAAACAGTTGTGATGCTCTGCCCGCAATCACTCTTATGCTTAAATTAAGATCTCATTCTTCAAATATCAACAACATTAATTGTGTTGAAGAATTAATATTAAAAGAACTCTATAGTTTAATAGATAAATCACTGAAGGCAGAAACGCAAGAGCATCAGGAAAAATCTATTAAAAGATTCCTCAATCTTTTTGCGCAGTTTGAAAATGAAGATGTCGACCATGTGAATGGCTTGATTGAAAAATTACACAAGCTGGCCGCGCTTGGATATTTTAAAGAAATATATAGTGTGTTAATCATAAGGAAAAATGATATTTTATTGAAGAAATTCATTTGTGATGACATTAAGCAGAATCCATCTTTAATTTGGACTCTGGATGCTGATATCATTGTTGATCTGGCTGTGTCATCTAAAAAGCATTGGCTATTGGAAATTATTACAAATTGCACTAATAGTATTATTAATAACAAAGATATTCTAAAATGCGAAGATTCATTTTCAAAAAAAATAATTGATCTATCAATTATCAACTTTATAAACCAAGAAAATAATGATTCAGATCTGACTTTGTTTCTTACTCATCTTGATAAACTATTAAACACAAATGAAGGGAGTAATGACCTCGAATGTGTGTCATTCTATATTGATGAGATAAGAAGGGAAAACAAATTGCTACAATATTGCATTCGCCATACAAAGAAAAAATCGCACTTTGGTTGGCTTAGACACATTCTGAATCAAAGTGCATTGTCTTTCATATCTCAAAACTGTGATATTTCTAGCCTAAATACTGATAGCGTATTAGATCTCTTACAAACCAATAATGAAATTCTGTTTAAATTGTATGGTTTACCCATCGATGAATCTCCATGGGAAATTAATGTTTATAAATCATACTGTATCATCACATCCGTTATAGATTTGATAATATGCTCATTGGATGTCGACATGGATTTAACATATATCAACTCGAAATTGGATGAAATAAAGTCTATATACTCGACATTGTCGTCTGATGAGAACAAAATTGAAGTCTTACAGAATATATTTGTGTGCCTGTTTTTGAGAACCGAGTACTTCAGCGCCATCGATGAACTTTCTGATGATTGCCAACAATATAAAAGGAATGGGTTTATGTGCAGCCGGTCATTAACGAAAAAAATTCTATTCTTTCTAAAAAACTGTCTAAATGATATGCAAGTAGAATCAAATACTGAAAGTAATTTGAATAATGATTTTACAAAACTACAAAAATATGTATCAGACGGTATATGGAAATATCAGACGATAACAACTTTAAAAGTTGACACATCTACAAAACAATTATTTTACACACACATTTATGAGGATATTTTGGATCATAGTAGTGATGAAGAAACTAAAGCTACATTGTCAAAGAAAAAAGTCAGAATGAAAAGACGTCGAAAATCAAGTAACGATTCAGGAACTGATCCTCCAAAGGAAAGTCCTTCACGTTAGTATCAATCATTTTTTTTTCTAATGCTATCATTTAATGTCATTTTTTACGTTATGCAGCATCCCATGAAAAAGGGAAATATATAAGTGAAGATTTTATATCTTTAATGTTATCACCGCCAATCACATTGTTGAGTTTGTGTCTAGAAAACACCGATTTCTCAAGAGGAAATAAAATTATTGATGTAAGAACCTTAAATAGTAAAAAAAAAATACATATAATTTTTTAATCATTATTATTTGTAGTTATACAATCTTAACGATACACAACAAGCAAAAGAAGTTAAATTTACTGAGAGCTACCTGAACACCGTTTTGCAGATTAAACAACAATTTCGAAAAAATACAGGTCATACGGAATCATTAACGGAGACTTTAGCACTTTCAGCTACAGTCATAAGCCTTATTGAAACATTTCTATCTTCAAATACACAATATCAGGATCAACAAGTGTCTGAATTGATGAGATTTCACGGTGAACTTCACGTCTACAGTCAACACTATCTTCCGTTACTCGCCATAACTGATTTAGCAATCAGTACAGGACTAAATAAAAACATTACATATGGAATTATGAATATTGCTGAAAAAAAGTTAGAGGATGTGATAAATCCAGAATTCAATGATTCTAAACATTGGAATCACATTTTTTTTATCAAGAATATGATTAGTCTAGTATATGATTTACACAAAAATCTTGATATTAAGTATAGTGATTTCGGCTTGTGTGATATTTTGATGTGCGACACTCTGCCTCTTAAATACAAAGAATATCAACAGTCAATTGACTTTTTTCATAAAGTTTCAAGTTTGACAAATGATATAATGAATTCTACTAATCATTTAAACTTGAAGTCACTCTCAGACTTGGTTAGCTTGTGCAACAAACAAATTATAGATTTATGTTTACCGCCTAATAGTAAGAATACAAATGGAAAATTATATTTGAAAAACACTCTCACTTATGCAAGGAGTATACATGAACTCTTAAATTTGCATGATGATAATTCAGATGGAAGCAAATCAGATTTTCTGAAATTACACGTGCATGAAGTAATCAGCCAGTTGATTGTGAAAGATAAAGCTCCTTTAGATACTATAGAGGCAGTTTGTAAAACTTTGGGAATTGATTTCATTCAAAAACTTGTATTGAATTCCTGCCCATCAATAGAATGCTACCGAAGGAAGGATACAAGGAACACGGATTTTATGGAAATATTAATAGATATAGATTATAAAATATGCCCAACAACATTCAGTTCTCTTCCTGTCATTTTAAATAAACCAATGAAGAAGATTATGATTCATATATTAATCCACAATTGGATAATTGGCTATTTGGTTAAAAGAATCCATTCAGATAATAGTGATTACATTTTAAAAGAAAGTGTAGACACAAGGACCAAATTCTTAGATGCATATCTATCATTAGATAAATTTGACACTCTAAAAGTTTTGTACGGAGATAATAATATCATCGCCGCTTTACAAACCACATACAATAGTGAAAATGTCAAAAGCTTGATCAAATACTATTTGGTTAATAATGAATTTGATAAATGTGTATCGATTTTAAATGCACTACCTATTTATTATTACGTCCTGCACCCGACATTGCTTGAAGTAAAGGATTTAATTTTTCTTAACATTGCCAAAAATTCTGATAAATGGAAGTATTTTTTGAAAATTTCCAATCGTGAACTCCAAGTTCAGAATTTATTTGAAACATTTCAAGAATGGCCCGCAAAAGGAGCTAAAGAAGTGTTTAATTATATGATATCAAATATCAATTTGAAGGACAAGAAAGATAAAGTGGATGAATGGAAATCTTGGTTAACCAGTATTCCAATATATGAAGAAGTATTAATTTATAACACATACATATGTTTATTATAATATCTTTATCAATTTATTTTGATTTTCAGATCGCAAAAATTCATGGATCTGCTAATTGGAATGAAATATACAAACTCTCAGTAAATGCTCCCGAATCTATTTTACAGCTTTTACTCGATGAAAATCAGGTCACTGTCACTGGATAAATAAAAAGTAAAATATCTTATATTAAATTTAAATTTTTTTCAGCATAAATTATGTTTGCGGTGGTTGAATATTCACAAATTATCAAACAACGTGAAAGTTCTAGTCACATTCAATTATTTAAAAATGATACTAAAATTTCAAGAATGTATCACAACATCCGAATTAAAAGAAATGCTTTGTGAACTACCAATCAATCAATCTTTTCCATTGGTGCTTGATTCAATAAACAAAATCAAAGATATTAATTTATTAAATGTGTGTATTGATTTTTTGACGTCTAATTCTGAAGGATCAGATTATGAAAATATTCTAATCGGGGTAAAAATCCTCTCGAATATGGATGAAAAAGAAAGAGCTCTCTTTTGGGATATTGTGGACAAACCTCTACTCATCATAGAACAGTATTTAATGAATGCAAAATTCGATAGGCTCTCTAAAATACTTAGCAATATCAGACCTCATCTAAAAGAAGACCCGTATGGAGATAATCTATTTTTCAACATTAACCTCATTAACACATGTCTCATCTCCAATAATAGCGTAGATGCGTTGCTGAGGTTGTATGCGGCTAAATCCTTGGATCTTCGATCATCAAAAGTGAATAGAGAATTACAAGTTACAGGAAAAGTCGACGAACTCATTCTACAATCCATTGATTCGATAAATCTTGTTGGAGAATCTGAAAAATTTGTAATGCCTGAAATGGCTCCGTCTCGTGATCAATGGATATCGAATGATTCTTCAGAATCCTGCATGTGTTGTAAAACCACCATATTTTCAATACTAATAAGGAAACATCATTGTCGTCGTTGTGGGCGTCTGGTCTGCTACTATTGCTCTAGAAATAAATTACAAATTGATAATATGTATGACGGCATCAAAGTTAGAACTTGCAATGATTGTTACACTCAAACAATCAACAAAGTGAAGAGTAATGAAGGAAAGAATCAGTCTATACCGTCATTCAATAGCACCGCTTCTGTTCAAAGCGAGCAACTTTCTATGGAGTGGTGTTTAACGGCCGATATAAAACATAATACTGAAATTCGAAGAGAGTTCACCTATGAATTTTCTCCAAATGTAACGCTTTTTCTCACGATAATGAAAATGCACACTGTTAATTTTGATTATCAAAGGTATTATTATATATTATGTATTATTATATTTATTTGTATATTTTCAATAAATCTTGATATTTTTAGATTTCTCAATGAAAAGAGCTCGGATTTGTTAAAGTCTGCAAAAGAGTTGGGTGAAAGTATGACCGGTTGTGACAATATATGCGAACTATTGAAAATGAGAAAATCTTTGTTAGTATGGTGCACTGTTTTATATTCCCAACCTTCACCGATAGCATCGTCCAGGTTTGCTAATACAGTAATGGTTGATACTGAACGCCAACTCTCCGCCACTGATGCTTTGACTCTTCTTGCCTCGCACGGTCATCATTCTCTAATACCACAGAAGGATACTCCTGATTGTAAATATTTTAGAATTATCAATATTACTAACAGTGCAATATTAACAAACTACTAATTAGTTCAAAGATGACTTTTTATCGACACATTATTTTACTAATAAAAAAATCCTTCAATTAGTCTGTTCTGTGTTATTAAAAAAGTACAAATTGATTTTAAATCATTAGTAGACGAGTTGCAGGCCAATTTCTGTCAGCACCCACTAGTGATTTATATAATAATAAAATTCATAATGTAGTATAGCAATGTTGCTCCGTCTGGGTTTTTATATGTATAGATCGGAAAGTATTGCACATTAATATTGATTTTCAAATGATTATTTTTCAGCGCAGTGTATCAGAAAACTATTGGAGGCTGAAAAATGGGATTTAGCTCTAGAGATATCTACGAAATTTGGACTTTCTCGAAATAGTGTGTTAGCTGCGTGGGGTAAAGCATGTTTACGAGCTGGTCGCTTCAATTTGGCCAGACAAAAATTCTCATTTTGCTTCAACAAACCCGCAAATAACCCAAACGAGAGCTTCAACATATCCAGCACGAGTATTCAACAGGACGTGTATAAAACCAAAACCAACCCTCTTCTGGAAGACATCATATCGATTTTAGAAAACACCAACTACTCAGTCAACCAACAAATTATAAAAAAAGCCAACTCCATCAAAGTAAGTGTTAATTATTTTAAAATAGGTATGTAAAAAAAAATACATTTAATTATTTAGGTGAGTCATGAAAAGTTATCCCTCGGAAAGAAACCGAATAAAAAAATCGACATGGATGAACCGGCCATTAATATAATTCACGCCTTGTCCAGTGTTCAGAAAATCAAGTCCGGCGATTACAGCGACTTCTGCACAACTCAACTATTTGTGAAAAAAAGCAAGAATGTAGGCCTTACGAAAAAACAAATTAATCAAAATGAAAAGTACGAAAATAAATTAGTGATGGATAAGCATTTCTATGAAGAATGTCTTTATTATTTGACGACCTATGGAAGTCACAGTTCGATAATTGAATTTTATTTGAAATACGACAATCTGATTGACGCTCTCAATTATTGTCATGAAAATGCAGTGGAAAAAGATATATTTACAGAGTGTTTATTCAATAATTGCTTGAGATCAGGAAAAATCAACAGATTGTTGAAATTGATGAGCGAAATGGATCACACGTGGAATAAATGGATTGTGAGTTGTTTTGATATTGATGTTTGTTTTATAAGCAATGATGTAATATGTTATTTTTGCAGGATTATATAATTCATATTTGCCGTTCTTTAGAACATAAAGGATGTCTCGATGCATTACATACAGTTCAAATAGGAGTCGAAGATTATGTTAGGGCAGCCATAACTTGTGCAAATCTTTATATGCGGCCCACAGTGTCTCCTCACGCTATGGCATTACACAAAAGAGCGGATTATTTAATTCAAGCTCAAGGGCATCTTCAACATGTGCCTAGGAAATTATCTGACTCAGGTCTGTCTTCTACAATTATTTACAAATCAAATACATATAACTTACGATATCTATTTTAGGCACAGCCGAATCGTCCATCCGATCTCTTCAGCTTAGAATGGACGGAGCTTCACTCAACAAACATATAAGCACTTTTCGCATTCAACTGGAAATTGCTTCATACCTCAGTACTTGTGAATCGAAAGGAAATCTTATCAATAATGTAATAACAAATATACTCTCGTCGTCAACCATAAGCGAAAGTCCTAAGAATGAATGTTTCTTGCCTACTCTGTTCAGCAGTCACTCCAGAAAGATTCAATTAGCTGCCATAATAATTGTATGCTCGTCTAACATCCCAGATGGGTTTAAATTGTCTTCCAGGTATAATATCAATTTTATTTAATATACTCAAAACTTATGAGTTATAGAATTCGTTCTATTAAGAATGCGAGGTCGAGCTTAAAATAATAAAATCCCATATGATTGTCTTGATCTTGTAGTGATTTAGTTGAGTGTTTAAATGAGGAAATACAGTACATAATTATGTACGAGCGTAATAGCTCATGGGATATGACGTGTGGCTACAAACACTGTGGTCATGGATTCAAATCCTACTAAAGTAAAAAAAAAATTAATTGATTTAATCGGTTATTACCACTGCGAGATAGAAATAAGTGGAAGATGCTGGTGCGGGAAGCCTTTGTTCATCACTGAACTGGAGTGCTTATGATGATGATGATGATTACCACTGCGAGATCGGGAATAATATTAATAAAATCCTAATAATTCGTCTTGATCTAGATTTACTCTGATTTCCTGTATTGTAAGGTAAATACTGAGGCGATTATTAAGTCGGTGACCTGTGTAACTAGTAATAGTTAAGATCACTGACAGAATGAATTTACACTTTGTTGTGTATAAAATAAACAAATTTGTAAAAACCCTCTCAAAAAGCCCCTCGGGTCGTATATTTTGTCAAATTTAAATTGATTTTTCGGTATTATTATTATGTTATTAACAATATTTCTTTATTGAAGGGTGATAAAAGAGCAAAATCTGGATGCCACTAAAGTGTTTAGTATTGTTGTGAGATGTCTGATTAGCATTGAAAGATATGAAGATATTATCAAAGTCTGTGAACTCATAATCGAAGAAAAGAAGGCAGACTCGAGGTTTGACAAATATCTTATATAAATATTGATGTCACAAAGCCTAATAATAATTACCTAAATTGCAGAAAAGTGTGCGACACTATTGTTGAAATAAGCGTGGGGGCTATTGTTAGAAAATGTGATTCGAAAAATCAACTCTTTGATGAACTTGCAGAAGTCTTAATTCAAAAAGTGGAAAATATAGCTATCAAGGTAATTAAATTACATATGCAATTATACAAATTGAAAAATATCAAATGTATGTATGTATTTACAGATTTCATGTTATATCGAGTGTCGTCTCTTAAAAACTGCATATTCCCTTGCTGTTAAAAATGAAAGACATGGCGATTTGAGAAGAATAATGCGAGAAGCAGAACAATTAGGACAGATCCAAGTAAAAAATGCGTGCGCTAAAAGACTTAAAAAACTCTTACCTTCATGACCCATGTACAACAAATTCTCTCTTCCAAATGTATTATTTTATATTATTACCACTAATTAAAGTGAATGTATTATGTAACAAACCTGTAATTAATTTTATATGAAATGTATATTTTATAATTGAATTTTATCCAATATATTCTCAATAATTAATAAACGGTTGTTTTTATATAAAGAAAGGTTTATATTTTAAAATACAAAGATTACAAGGACATATATTAAGTGGTACAGTATTGTACTTTTCAATACATTTAGTGTATTCTAGTGAGATCTTCGACTATTTTTATTAAATCATCTACAGTCGCCTCTCTTTTCACACTGGTTCCTGTTCCATCGTCAATCTGAAAAGTAAAAGATGTCAATTATAAATGATTTACTATTTCACTCGCATCAAAAATAAATACCATCAAGCCATGCACGAGCTCGGTCATAACGTCTCTATTCAAATCCAGAAAACTCTCGATCAAATCTCCGTCGATAAACCCTTCGGCCAATTCAGTTTTCACGTCGGTATTAAAACTCCTCCAAAATGAATGTGGGATTTTGCCAACGCTCTTGATGGTGCGGGTAAGTCGGTCTTCTAGCGAATGAAGAAATTCATAGAGGTCCTCTGGGATTTGAGCGACGAGACCTGAAATACAATATTAAATGAAACGAACATTTCTCGTGATGTGACGAACTAGTAACTTACCGATGGCTCCTGAAACAGTTGCAAAGAGGACAGAGTTAATAATGGGAGCGGTTGTATCGGCCGGTGAATGCTGCATTACGAGTGAGCCGTGTCTGAATACATTGATCATGTCACCGACGTGAAAAGATCCCACTTCGCTCATCTGCTGACGTTCTTCGTCAGTTGTCGCAGCACTGAAAATAAGATACATGAAAATATCTTCAATGGAAATATTATTTGAACAGAATGTATATTTTATTACCCATCCTTTTGGCAAACTAGTAAATTATAACTGTTTTCTGCTCCGAGGAAAGTATCATCGTCTAATATTTCCACAGCTGTCATCCAATTTGGATTATAATCTCTCGCAATCTCTTCAAAGCTCCCTTCCATCTGCAGAATAATTTGTACATCATAAAACATGAATACTTGTATTGTACTTAAAAAATACCTAAGATCTATTTTCTATATACATATTTTGTTAAGTATATTAAAGGTGGACTTTCAAAGCAAGTGTCAGTGATGAAATTTGACATTTTAATTAAACAATAATCAAGAAATGATTCTATTGACGATCGCCTCGAAAGTCCACCTTCAATGATTTAATACAAAAAAATTAATGGCCACCACAAGAAGACAAAGTATTACATAAAATGAAATCTACAGAATATACTTAAAGCAGAGTGTCAATTACCTGTTTATACTGCAAGAGAGTCATCGATCGCATCAAGTCACCGATAAGAATAAAATCACCCTTGACTTTCAGATAAATCGCCATAATATTGTTGAAGTGGCTGCATTCCAATCTCAGTTCTTTTTCGGATGTCCATTCATACAATCTCACCTATGAACATAATAATTTAATAAATCACACTGCTTTAAATTTTAAATATTAAAGATTTATATTATTTACAGTGCTGTTAATGGTCGCTAACAGTTTTCCGTTAAACTCCACTAAAGTATAACACGCGCCTTTGATTTCCCTCTCGGCAATCTGCAAGAGTCTTCCTTCAAACCAATGGAAGAGTAAGATTCTCCCCTGGAACATTGAAAATTATTTTAAATCTACAGCTTTTTCATATGAATCGTGAAATATTTTACCTGTTTTGGTTCAGCTTCATCAGGATTTACGAATGCAGTTCCGACTGCATAATAATGATTGGGATCATTGCCCAGCTTGCACGATACTAACGACGTTGCATATTCACAAGAAACAAACTGATGTGCGTGCAGAACTACAAAAAAAAATATTAATTTAATTTAATCAATTAATAGAAAATTTTGACATACCTTCAAAAGTGTGATGATCGATTATGAGAAGATTGTGTGTTTCCTGTTCACCGCCCGGCTGTAAAGGCTTTGGACAAGGTGGCACTAGACCTGTTGAGCTGGTGGATGAATTACTGATTGTAGAAGCCGACATCCTCGGCACGGAGCTTCCTCCACAACCATCCAAGATGTCTAATCGCATAGTGATCACACCAAAAGTCTATACAAACAAATAAATGAACCATTCACATTTCTTCATAGATAAGTCACAATCAAATTCGATTTATACCTGAGTAGCTTCCTGATAAGCAATCCGTCTAGGAGATTCTCCCAATGGAACGGTCCTGATGTGTAATTTTTGTATTTCATCAATAGTTCCTATTGTGACTGTACTGTCCGTTGCCAAAGCCAGACTGGAAATAATACATCATTAATATTTTTACACCCTATTGCTTTCACGGAAGAATTATGAAGCATTTAATGAGTATATAATTGTTTTAAAATGTGTATCTCGATAATTATACAGTATTTTTCATAAGTGGCATATGCACATTTCAATTACATATTTTTACTATACTACTGGAATCAAAAAAGCTTGTCCAATGAATACCAATTTAAAAAAAATATTTTCACTAGTCATATAGAAGTTTTGGTTTTTTATAAAAATTACATATACATATGTATATAAATATATTTTTTATAGTAACAGAATAATATCTATACATAAAAAAAGAACAAATTTATTGAAAATTACCTGTCTGGATAAGCCTGAGCGTTAAGTGAACACATATGAGCCACTTCTTTGAGGTTTACATTAGAAAATACTAATTTATGATTAGACGAATAGATGACTGTGGGGCGATCGGAGCAAGCAAACACATTTGTAGTTGAAAGTGATCTAAAATAAATATATGTATATAATTTAAATTATTTTAAGGTAATCTATAACATTCAATTATATTACCTAAATGTTCTCAATACTGTCGGTTGAGTTCCCAAAGTAACTCGTTTTTTGTGGCTTAATGCTCCAGTCTTAAGGTCAAGACTGAAATAAAACATGGAACCGTCTCCGAGAGCACAGAGCAGATAACAATTACCCTCAAGAACGCATATTAATAATGACCTAGGTATAATTTCTAAAATATGTGAATACAGATCAGTTTCCTATTTATTTTTGACATACAAAACAAAATGGTAAGTTATATCATACCTCCCATAAGTCGTTCGGTGAAAATATTCTCCAGGCGAGGTAAAGTTAACACTCTCACTGAAATATCAGTCCAAAGACCGACTCCTAAGTACTCGGAAATATCACTGTCGTCACCAGTTGGACTCAAGTCAATACAGGCAACTTCTTCCTCCATGCAAACATGTCTACAAAAATATTGTCATTGTGAAAATTATTTTCAAGATAAATAACAAAATAAAGTCGCAGTTCATACGTCTTTTCTATTAGATCTCCTTTTTCTATTTCAATATAAAATAAATGCGGTCCAGCAGCACAAACAACTTGCTTAGTATTACAAGCTACGACAGCCACTGATCTGTTATCTGGAGGCCTCCACTCTTTTCGGACTCTCCAGTTTTCACCTTCTTTTCCGATTAATCGCACTCCAATATCAGTCACTTGAACAAGTTGATTATCACAAACATTTCCAGTATAAAATGTTTGATGATCCGATAGGAATCCTTCTATTTCAGTTTCTTCCACTTCTTCTCCATTCAGCGTCAAAACTCTATATTAAAACCAAATTAGTATTTGTATTATTTAAATACATTAGAAAAAAAAAATTTTTATTACCTTGTTTGGCCGACAAATGCAAGAACCAATGTATTGTGATAATTTGACGATTCTGATAAATTCAGTGCCCACATTCCTTTGATACCGGGTAAATCAATTGAGGCATGCTCCTGGATACCGATTCCATTTCTAATTATTCTAAGAGAACCCATTTTAAATGCCCCTACATATTGAAATAAAATAATGAAATCATGATATATGAAGATTAGCTATTTTATATTCAGATATTACCTGAACAAGTAATCAGTTGTCCTTGACCCTGTCTTTCCAAATCTACTATACACATATCGACAATAGGAGCCAAATTTGTAAAAGATTCCATTACGTGGACATACTGTCCGCCTTCTTCTCGAGCGGCACTCAATCGAACTAGGGCAGAATCACCCACCCGAGATCCAATAAATACTACACCATTATCAAGGTAAGTCATGCACTCCGGAATAGGTATTTCCCCTGTGAATAATTCAATTTTTAATAAAATAGTAATAAGAACTTTACCGTGTTTAAAAAAATCATACCCAATAATTCTACTTTCAAATCTTTAACACTCTGAGTTCCATTGGGTCGATCTTGTACTTCCAAGAATAACATAAATAATCTTCCAGCCATATCTCCAAGCAGATAACGAAGACCGCCAACGTCGACTCTACAGTAACAGCAAATAACACTGGCCTAGAGAAATCAATAAAATATTACTTAATTTAGCAATTTAAAAATATTTATTTAATATAATAACCTTGATTTGAGGTGGAGCAACTGCGACGTAACTTTGACCATCGTGATAAACTATAGATTCCTGACCAATGACTATTGCTCCGCCTATTGTATTTTAGTTATTAATTATTTTAATAATTTAGAAAAAAAACAGACAAATTAGAATAAAAATACTACCAAAAGGACTGGGTACAGGTATCAAAATCGATGCTTCAGATTCAACATTGTCTTGTTTCCAAGGAATTTTCACAAACTCTTTATCACGGATGTTTATTTCATGTGTCTGTAAAAAAAATTGTTATACATATAGATATAATATTTATAATATAAAGAAATCAACTTATACTTTTATATGTCTCCCATTTAAATCTTGATGGATCAATATCAATGTTGGATTAGCACACCCATGAAGGAATTCCACATCTTGCACATTTAACTCCTCCAATCTTTAAGTTTGAAAAAATATTTTAATACTTACATAAACAGTATTAAAAATCATATTCACCTTAAACTCGCAGCTTTTAATTCACTGGAATCCCTGTCGAGAGGAATAATTTTAAATAGACCATCGTATAATCTGAGACCGATCACTCTGGCTTGCGGATCCACCACTGCAAGAATGCCATTTTCAGAAGGTTTCCCGATACGATCTGCAACATTACCATGAGCCCTCGTCACAACATCCAATTCACCGTTAAACGTTCTCCATTCCAAAATCATGGCATTGTAGCGTGTGGTCAAAATAAATATTAAATCTTTATTTTCATACTGAAATTTGAAAATAATTGGTGAATATTGAAAGTACATATTCATTACATTTAGTGCGGTTTAATACTGACTGAGGGTCTGAATAATTTCATCTTGGCACTCTTCCATATAGTCCTACTTCTTTCATCGGTCTGAGACCTTCCGGTGTCACCAAATACATCTCCAGCCTGGAGTTTTTAGCCACTAACAGATTTAAATCTGTGGGCGATGTGAAATTCCCTGAAATCAATGGGTGGATTATTATTCAAATAAAAAAAATGAACCGATAATTCAAGTCGCATAGCTCATTATTTGAAGAAACCAGCCCTATCAACGAATGAAGAACGGCTTAGTTTCAAGTGCTGCTTATAAATTAATTCTAGAGTAGAATATTATTATTTGTAAAATCTTATCTCTTTAATAATGTGTAGTAAGCTATTTGGCTTGATTAACATTACAGTATTCAAATGGACTCTTGTTGAAATTAGCAACTTATATTAAAAACAATAATTTTATTGAATTATATTGAAATATGTATAAAACGCATAATACATGTTCATAACCCTAAATAAAAACGTTGTCTTTTAAGAAAAGCTGGCGTGTGTTTAGATTAGAAGACACTGTTAAAAAGACATTTTCATTAATATAGTATGAGCTTTTTTAAGGTTTGTATATGATTGTAAATAAATTGATAGTGAGAGTATTGATTATGAAGAAGTGCTTGTGCGTTGTGTAGCAGCGATAATAGTTTAGTATAGTTTAGTAGTCAGTACCCGTCAGACATGCCGTCACCGCAGTGGGCTTCTGGGCCGTCACCACGTAATGATAGGCCATGCTGCTTCTAGCTGACTGTACTCTGTACTCTGTATGCAGCTCGCGCGGCGTCCCTCAACCGTGCACCTCCGCTGTTACTACAGTTACTGTCTCGTGGCCCACAGATGGTGCCTGCCGGCCGCGGTGATGGCCAGAGCCGCCCTGGTGTCTGCCTGGACAACCTAGACTCCTGAACACTGCTCACAGCACAACCTGGTGGCCGCTGTCACCACCACACTGCTCGTCCTCCCGCCACAACATTGCCATATTAAAAAACACCCGGCACATTCATACATTTGCGGATTTCCATTTATTCTTTTTTCCATATTTACCAATCAATTTAATGCTTTTTAATGTAGGCAGGTATTATCTCCATTTAAACGGTTGACCCATCAACTCAACCCAAATCGTTAGATTTGAAAAGTTCAAATATTGAAGATTTCGACAATCCGTCGACACTTCAAAGCAGAAAATATCCAATATAAAAAAAATCATTGCATTCAAAAGGGACTAGACCACAATTTCCACCAGCACTCGCTGAAAATCAAATAAACAACTTTCATAATTCCATGATGGGTAAAATTTGTGACATATATGTCGTATATTATTGATATAGCATATATGCTATATCAATAATCGATATTTCTATTTGTTGAGGAAATTTTATACCTACTAATATCTGATTGGTTATGGCAGTTGAAAAAACAAATCACGAAGAAAACTTATTTTTGTAATAGGTATTATTAAACAGTCTTAAATTTACTATAATACGTTATAAAATTGTAGTAAAACTCACTCACATACTACATAATTTAGATAAACTGAAAGAATTTTTCTCACACTCAACTCGATAATTAAATATTGAATAAACATTATTAATGTTATCAACAATATTTATTATAATGAAAAATTTCATTACCATTCATTGAATATATTTGCAAAATATCTTTAATTTGTCATACAGGAAACATAAAAGTTCTAAAAAATTGTAATCACAACATTATATTGTCTAGACATATCCATATCTCACTAAAATTGATTCAAATACATGTTCCAATATTATATTTTTGATAATGAAAATATTCTATTTTGCAATAAAGAGTTTGATGATTGTTATTTGTTTTATAATTTCGTAATATACATATGTATATGTTTGTATCTTCGACTCATTTATTTACGCTTGAGAAGATAAGGAGTTCCCTATAAATATGAGCGAGAACATTTTGTTGATTCATTTACTATTGAGGCGATCTATACATATACACTTTAGATCACTTTGAAGAGAAAATTAATATATAATAAATTCTAAAATGGTTGCCAAGGATGTTGATGATGTCATGTGCGATGCTAATAAACCATATAAAATTACCTTTGAAGATGTATCTTCGGCATCATTCAGAATCAAGAACGGAATCATCAAGACCCTCTGTGTGGTAAAATTTTTATACCATTTTTTATATTTTATTATGTTATTTACTTATATAAATTGAAATATGTTCAGAAATCTCGAATTTCACAAGCCACTGGAGTTGATTTGTATTTGAAAAATGATTACCTACAGTTTACTGGAAGGTATGTGTATAAAATTAATCTACATTTTCATTTTGTTTCAATTGAATTATTAAATTAATAGAATTTATTTTTCTTTAGTTTTAAGGAGCGAGGTGCCAGAAATGCTCTTTTACTATTATCTGAAGAAAAAAAAAGAATTGGAGTTATTTCCGCTTCACTCGGCAATCATTCACAAGCTTTGAGTTATCATGGAAATCTATTGAAAATACCTGTCACCGTTGTAATGCCTATCATCGCTCCAATCATGAAAATTCAAAAATGCAAAGACTTCAATGCAGATGTTATTGTTGCTGGAGATAACATGACCGAAGCCAAGGAGATAGCTATGAAAATGGCAAAAGAAAAAGGTCTAACTTATATAAATGGGTAAATATAGAAATACACTAATATATGAATGTTAATTAAAATTTCTCTTTGATTAATATACCTTATTTTAACAATTCTCAGATATGATCATCCACATATTATTGCTGGACAGGGAACATTGGGTCTAGAGATTTTGGAAGATGTTCCAGATGTTCACACAGTTATAATACCAGTTGGAGGAGGTGGACTTATTGCAGGAATTGCAACAGCTATCAAACATCTCAATTCAAATGTTCAAATATATGTAAGTACAAAAACATTGAAATATAAAATAAATATGTAAATAAGTAGGTCATTATCGTACATCAAATTATGATACGCAAAAAATCCAAGTATTTTTTTCATCATAAGCAATAAAAATTTATCTATGCTGATAGTACATTTGACGCGTATTGAATAGAATATTGAAATAAACTAGTTTTAAAATGACTATTTTACATAGCCATAACATTTTTTATGCGATAACTTCAATAACCTTTTTACTTTATAAACAGAATATTATTTTTATTGAATAGGGAGTTGAATCAGAAAAATGCCCAAGTATGCACGAAGCACTTAATTCTGGTGGACCAATTACAACAAATCTTTTATCAACACTAGCAGATGGCTTAGCTGTACCAACAGTTGGAATAAATGCATATGCGACCACTGCCCCCTTAATAGATAAAATGGTATATTGTACAGTTACATAATATTTAAAATAATGTATCCCTAGTATGTATTAATATAATGCTTCTCTATCAGATTGTTGTAAAAGAAGAATGGATTGCTCAGGCTATATTAAGATTGATTGAAATTGAAAAATGTGTTGTGGAAGGCGGTGGTGCAGCAGGTATTGCAGCAATTATGCAAGGGCTTGTACCAGAACTCGCAGGGAAAAAGTATGATGACAATGATTTTACTATTACCATAAATACAAATTAAAACTTTGATAATTTCTCATATGCCAGGGTTGTCTGCATTCTTTCTGGAGGAAACATAGATTCTACAATACTTGGAAGATGTATTGAGAGGGGATTGGCTGCAGAAAGTCGTCTTATAAAGTTCAAAGTCACCGTTAGCGATAGGCCTGGAGGAGTAGCAGAACTTTGTAAATTAATGTGTGCTGTTGGTGTTTCTATAAAAGATATCATGCACGAAAGGGCATGGGTTTCGTCAGATATATTTAGTGTACAGGTAATCATTAAATTTCATTTTTCCTTTCAAATATTTTTTTAGCTGTAAATTTATAAATATTTATTCATTTTGAAATCTTTAGGTGAAAGTTGTGTGTGAAACTTTGGGAATAGATCACGCTATGGAGTTGAAAACTTTACTCATTGAAAAATACTCTGATGTACATTTCAGCTCTCCTCTAAAACATCTGCAATAGTAAAATCATTAATTTGCTACCTTTATGTAGTTTTAAAAAAAATTATAATCGGAGAGAAATAAACAAACTTGATTGTTCATTTGATCTAATATAATATGAATCTATTAAATAACTTGCATTTATAATTTAATAAGTCTTATTACATTTGTTATATTATTTTAGTACTAAATAAATAAAAATAAAAATTTATACCATATACACAGTTTATTTACATTTCAAATACAAGTTCTTATAGCATGAGATGCTTAAGGTTTGGTGAATATTGTATCCATAAATGTGGCCATTTTTATATCTCTTCCACTTAATCCATTTACATCGTGTGATGATAGGGTAACCTATGAAATAAAAATTTAAAAAAACATTATACGTTGATGCATTTTTTGAAACTGGTTGGGCAAGATAATAAATTATGTACTTGGACTTTATTGTAGACATTGAACCACTCAGGATGATGGTCGATTTTGTCAGCTAACAGAGCCACCCGTGTCATAAATCCGAAGGCTTCGTTGAAATTGATAAAGAGGAATTCCTTTTCTATAGCGTCTCGGTTTTCCTGAACTTTCCACCCATTTGAAAGCAAAGGGGATAATGAGCTGGAACGCTCTGATTCCGTCAATTTATCAGCCTGTAAAAAATATTTATTTAATAAAAAATAGTATTTTATTATTAGAAATTAATTTTATCATATAATTATTTTGTTTAAGTATACAAGAATATGCAAATGGACATGTCATATGTATAAAATACAGTTATCATTGTTTTGAATTAGGTACTAAACTCAGTGTATACATGACATTAGATTGATTGATTGATTAGATTCATCAACAGGTGTTCTTACCATGTTTCTCTTGGCGAAGGCTCTATTGATCTGGCGACCGAACGCGCACACTCGAGGCAAGTGAAAGCCGTTGACTACGAACCACATCGCGTTCACCGATAACCTTGAGTTCAATATCATACGAAAAATACGATATTTTAATTTGATAAACTGTAACACAACAATTTGAAAACAATCATTTTGAAAGCTACAACTTCGTCTGTGTTCATGAGAAATGTCACTTTCGGTTTTTTCAATTCCTTCATGAAAATAGTTGAATCTCTTCTATTATCCAGGAAAATACGCTGAGACATATATATTTTTTAAATATGTTTCTTTATTGAACAATTTATTCAATGACGGAAATCTATTAGATGATTTTTTAAATATTTAATTCATGTATGTTAGCAAAATATATCGATTGTCTTGAATTTATTTAGACTGGTAATACTGGGTTTCAGGTAAAATGTCATGCGGTTGTCAAATTTCGAATTAGTTCATTTTTATTAAGATAAATGTTAAAGAGTTGGTAGGCTGCCAAATATTTTAGTTTGACCGTCTGGTTAACTGCTATTTTATTCATTGTTTGTCCTGTAATACGCGTCTTCTTTGATGAATTCCAAAATTAGATTTTATGAAGATGTTGCTGCTCAGAAGCATTCGCATGTTGAAGCATCTAAAACCGTCAAAGAACAAGTAAGTTTAACGAAAAATCTCTGTCGTCAAATATCGAGTGATGAAATTTCTCATCCCTTTCAGATTCAAGTTGAGAACTCCGTATTAGAAGCCTATAGAAATTTTGAATTGGTTAGTTCGTCATTTTACATTGATTTAACCAAGCCATCGATCAACAAAAAATCTCACGTCAAGTACTTAAAATCTTCTCTCCGGTCACTATCTCACTACTATGAATGTTTAGATGCCAGTCGAACGTGGATCTGTTATTGGATTTTGAATTCTCTATGGCTGTTGAATGATATGCCAGATGCTAAAACACTATCAGATGTTGTAAAATTTCTCTCTAAATGTCAGCATGAAGATGGTGGCTATGGAGGTGGACCTGGTCAGTATCCACATTTGGCTACCACTTATGCGGCAATAAATTCACTTTGTATAATTGGAACCGAAGAAGCTTACAACTCTATAGATCGCCCAAAATTACAAATGTTTTTGTGGAGCGTAAAATCAGTAAACGGAGGATTCGCCATGCACAAGGGTGGAGAGATCGATACTCGAGGAACTTATTGTGCTCTTGCGATTGCTCACCTCAGCAATGTCTACACAAAAGCTCTGTTTGATAAAACTGCCGAGTGGATTGTCAGTTGTCAAAGTTATGAGGGTGGATTTGGAGGATGTCAAGGAATGGAAGCTCACGGTGGCTATACGTTTTGTGCTATAGCAGGATTAGCTTTGGTTGGTCGACCACATCTATGTGATATTGAAGCATTACTAAGATGGTGTGTTAACAAACAAATGAAATTAGAAGGAGGCTTTCAAGGAAGGACAAACAAATTAGTTGATGGTTGTTATTCCTTTTGGCAAGGCGGAGCATTTCCAATCATCCACACAATACTTTTCAACAAAGGTATATTTTGCATTATACGTATATAATACAATAGGACCTTGATTAACTGTTTTTTTATCTTCATCTATAAGTCATTACCGTTACCAAGCAGCCTGCATCTCTGCCATCAAAATGTTTAAATATAATACATACATAATTCGGTTAATTGAGGACTTTGTAAAATAAATATACAATGTACCTTCTTTTTTCTCATTGCAATTTTTTTTTTTAGATAAAAGTAATCATTTAGACAACCTTTTATTCAACGAAGGTGCTTTACAGGAATATATATTAATCTGTTGTGAGTGTCCTGAGGGAGGGTTTATTGATAAACCTGGAAAGTATGTGTAACAATCAAAATCTATCAATTATTTGTTAAAGATTCTACAAGATAATATTTTATTTATAGGAAACCAGATTTATATCACACAAACTATGTCCTGAGTGGCCTTTCTATAGCTCAACATGGAACTGGAATGGCAAAATACATAGTTGGAGACCAAAAGAATGAATTAAACAGAATTCATCCCATACACTGCATCGCACCTCATTTGGCCTATAACGCAGGACATTATTTTATGAGGTATCCTGCTCCCGTTAATGATAACACATAATCTAATGGTTTAGCTTTTAGCATTAATCTTCATTTATTTAACTCACCTGCCTTATGCTTTTATCTACTGATGTTTTATATGAATGAAAATAAAAAATTAAAAACTGACATAGCTTTTATAATAATCTTTAAATATATACAAATAGTTTTTAAACGTTAATACATATTTTTTTCAACTTTGTATGCCCATTTACTGCCATTTAATATATTTTAATATTATTTTGCGTAACAAAAGGACATGATATCAATGTTTTTAATGTACGTAATTTAATATGAAAAATGTATTTTTATGGTAGCTATGGGGTCACAATACAATTTTTATGCAAATTAATAAAACATGATTTCACCATAAGCATAAATAAAATAATAATCTGATGAGATCATCTAAAATGCTTTATACTAATTGCAAATATTCACACTACACAAGACAGTACAAAAGCACTTTTTCCAAATAAATATGTAAAATTGTCATTCGAGATTGGAAAAACATAATTTTTTTTAAAACTAAATTATATTTAAAGTACATAATCATTAATTTTATAGTTTTAACAAAAAAGCTGTATTATAATTAATGTTACCGGGATATTTCGAGGATAGTTGTTATATACTAAAAAAATTATATATTTATTATACTATCACAAATTCTTCACATTCCATGTCTGTATCACTGTCATTTACATTATTATCAATCCATCGTCTATCACTTTCCACAATGGAGCATCTAAGTGGAGCATGACTGTCACTTTTTCCATCGCAAAGTTCAAACATCGCATATTCAACTTGACCGGTGCTGTTAGGAGGAATTAAAAATGGACGCAGGGCAACGATAAATCTTTCAAAATCTCTTCGATCGGAGCAGTAAAAACCAATACAACAAGACGGGTCCATCTTTAACAGTGGCATCTTTCGGGGTGACCGACAGTGAAATGAGGTTACTGAGAAATTAGACTGCCAGACGTCCACAACGTCTTGACAGTAATGAGGATCTAGATGTATAAGTTTGTCATCTTGATAGCCCACAAAATACAAGGAGTGTTTCGGTTTTCCTCCAATTATTCCGATACAATTTTCTAAGCTAAGTACTGATGTCAAGCATGTGCTATAGATTGGATTTAGCTTTTCAGCGCCCAATCTAACGGGCACAAGCATAATAAGAGATTTCCATCCACCGGCAGGTTTGGTGCATTGCTCTCGAATATCTTCCAAGTAAACTGCACCGTCTCTCGCTACATAAACACAGAGATCATCGAATTCATAATTTTCTTCCGAAGCTTCTTGTACTGCAGCCCGCAGTAGGTGAGCAACAGAGCCAGGGCCATACCAGTCACCGGGTTTCTTTCCTAAGCTTTCTCCCAGTTTGACTAATTGATGTATAGAGAGGGGACTGTTAAATGAATCTTTATCACCAAACCATTTAATTATCATCCGATGATAACAATCATCTTGGTAATCTCTCATGGAGAGTATGGTCCGGTCATCTGTCCATCTCCAAGTTCTTCCTAAAAAGTGACAAATCAAGCCTTGTGCCAGTAACATCTGGCCGCTGCGTAACATGCAGCCCCAACCACAATCTGTATTTAAGCTCGATCCATTTAATTGAGGAAATTCACGTCGATACGTCAGCCAGATTCTACTTATGAAATCACTTTTGAAACCTTCAATACCTTCTCCTTCAAATCTCTCCGGCGTCTGTTGAAGAGTTGCATCTGCCGCCATTTCTGTTTCACAGTCAGGATCAATATCATTATGTTCTTTTTCAACCGGACTCATTTTACGATGATAGCATCTTCCTAGTAACCAAACGGGAGACTCTTTTGAGAAGTTGGTTTTTATCTTAACGGTCCAGCCGTACTTGACATTATTCCACATGGTCATCAGTTTAGTCTCCATCTTCCCCTTGAGCTCCGTGAAGTCATCTGGTCTGTCTCTGTTAGAGGAGCTGGTCTCCAGAGAGGAGGAGCAGCCAGGAGCCCAGCTTCTGCTCATGGAAGCGGCAGGCTTGATATTCTGTTCAGGACAGGATCCAGTCCGGCAATGCGCCGTGCTCTTCTTCACTTCACTCATTGTGCCATCTTGTCTGTCAGCTGTCAACTGTCAAGTACTTTCAATGTTGCTGTGTATTATTTATTCATCTTTCATATTGTTATTATTTAAGCTACATATTGAAAGTTCTCATTTATACTTTTGATATTAGTGCTTTTAAAGATAGAAACGATTTTTTACCGTATATTTTTTATTGTACAAGATTATCAAATCGGTTCATTTATACATGACAATTTATATAAGAAATGTCATCTGTATCTGTCAGTAACGTAACCTAAAGTGAAAAGATCCCTTATGATACAATGGGTAAATTTACGCAGTGGGTGAATAGAAATATAGTAATCATTGGCATGAGCACACTTATAGTCGGTACGCATTGGGCGTGGCTTAGATTGCAGTATGTCGATGAAATGGTGTCTGAAGAACAAAGAAAATCATTACCCCAAATAAAAGTTTGTTTATTTTTATTATTCAACGTAAAAATATATTATTTGTTATAATCCCCAATCTCTATTTTTTTGTTTTGTTTTCTATTTACAGTTAAGTAATCAAAATATTATTATATTCAATCTAATATGTATTTTGTTTTTTCAGTTTTACGAAATGATAAAGGAAAAATATTTTAGTAACCAGAAGAAGTCAGAAGCATAATAAAATGCATATTCATTTTTGTAAATAATCTATACTATATTTTGTTCTATAAGTTTATATTCTCAAATTTGTAAAACCACTTGATTTTAATAAAATAATCAATATTCTGTTGTGTTTTTCTTATAATAATAGGGAATAATAATTAGGCATTTCAAAATTTAAATCTTTTATTATAAAAATATTTTAAATTTTACAGGGCATAATATTGTCATAAGGAGAAAAAGCCATGCATGAAATAGTTCAAAAGTAAATGAAAATTAATGTGGTTAAAATTTTCTGTGAAAAATACACTTATTCGGTGAAATACATATTGTGTTTTATAAAAAAATAATAGACTCCAGTTTGTATATTGAAATACAAAATAAATATAATTTCATACTCTCACATCATATTTGTTGGAATTCACACTTAACTAATATACATCTTTGTAAACTTAACTATTACAATTAAAAACTTTTATATATTACACAAATAAGCTCACTGAATATTATTAAAGTTAGAAAGTTTATTCATTAAAGGATCTACAATTGTATTTAACTTTGATCCTTTTAAATATCGTCATATTGTTGGTAAGTGTTCAGTTTTGCTTTGGTTTTTTTTATTTTTTGATAAATTAATCCTTGCGTCGTTATTGGGTAATTGTAATTGTGGTAACGATGTTGTATTGAGATGAACATTTCCCTGCAAATAAAACGATTAATCAAAATTCTACTAATATTATTTATCTCGAACTCACTCTTGACTTTTCCCTTTTCATTTTCTCAAATTCTTCTTGATCAGAATCTGGCAGTCTGTAGTAAAAATTTTGAAACAATGAATGTCTTAATAATTGTTCACAGGTCCACCTTTTTGTTGGGTCTTTATCTAAACATTTCTAAAAAAATATAATATTTATTCCAACCATTTCCATAAGTTTAATTAATAATCATTGGCAATATTCAAACCTCCATAAAATCTAACACGTTTCTATCATTAGAATATTTTTGAGGAACCTTTTTAGAAAGTGGTTCAATGGTTGATGGTTCTGGCAGTGACATTCCCTAAAATAATATGTACTCAATAATAAATTCTTACAAATAATAATCTACGTTTCCCACCTGAAAGAAGTCGTTTTGTGAAAATATTGTCATATGCCTTTGAAGCAAATCACCAAGTGTTCGCCTAATTAAATATAATTGATCCATATCACTCTTTCCTGGCCATAAAGCCTCTCCAGTAACAAGTTCGGCAAAAACACAACCTAAAACGGATTTCATTTTAGTTTTTTTTTTGTAAGAAAGATAGTAATTAAATGTTACCGATAGCCCAGACATCTACTGGTGTTCCATACATAGTATCACCTACTAAAAGTTCTGGAGCTCTATACCATCTTGTAGCTACATAATCAGTATAATTTTCTCCTGGACCTATAGAAAAAAAATTTACACGGCTGATAAAGGTAATTGAAGAGACGATTGGATGAAGGTCTTGTGTTACAAATTCAGAGTTTGCAATAAATTAGAGTTGAAGTTTTCCTTCATTATAAGATTGGAATCTTTTTCCAGATGTAAAACTTGATCATACTTTGTGGTAAATAAATACTATTTAACACAACACCTAACTATGAAATTTTAGGTGTAAGTTGAACTTTTGACTAGAGACTTTTCGGGGACTCACTTATAACTCTTGCAAAGCCAAAATCACACAGCTTGACCACTCCTCTCGACGTAAGTAGAATATTTTCCGGCTTCACATCCCTGTGTATACAGTTGTGTTGATGGCAATAAGCCACCCCTTGTAATGTTTGCCATGTAATCTGTTTGGTCAGCAATTCTGGACAACCCTGGGGATATTTTTCCAACTCGTGCAATACAGTGTGATCACAAAACTCGAATACCAAATGAAGTTTCCGCTTCCTCCTGAACACTTCGATCAAATTCACTAGGTTCGGATGCTTCAAATTCTGTAAAGTGTAATTTATTAATAATTACGGCCTCGATTTCGAAATTCATATCTATTCATTGATTATTTTTTTCATAAAAGCGACCGCAATACGTAAAAATATGTGTTTAATAATATGCAATTTGGAGCACGAGAACGGCAAATGATCGTCACGCGAATACATTGGACGGAAAACTTTTCATACACGTTATTATGTTTTAAATACTTTATGATCATATTGTCCCATCAGCTAAATTATTATACATACCAGGTTATTAAAATGCTTCATCTGTAATATATCTACCTAAACCCATAGATATAAACATTAGATATCGCATTGCATATAAATAATTCGTGATGCCTATTCATAAGTGAGCTTTAACTATTTGTTCATATAATCTTTTTGAAATTAATTGAACCAATCAGAGAACATATACATTTTAATATTATACTAAAGTGTATTAAAGCAAACTAATTCCAAAAAAAAGTATGAACCCTGCCTCTCTTGGCATGGTTATTTATATATCCATATATTTTTTTAAATGAAAACCATAAAATAAAATCAAGCATTCTACCGCGATTTTTTTAAATTATCTGTTTTTAAATTGTTATGTATTAGTATTATTTCATATAATAAGATTATACGATTAGATATGTATCTAATAAAAAGCAAACATAATTTACAAGAAAATCAAATCCAACCAACGACTAATGAGCAATGCTTGTGTATGGATAAATATTTACATACGTGCATTAGCCTACTTTTTAAACTTGATCAATATGATTGTTATAATATTTTATACTAGGGGTGGAATTCGGGTTACAATAGTGACTTTTAAATTTATATTAATTACCTTGAGCATTCTTATTTCCCTTAAAGCTATTTTTCTGATCAGCGGGTCATCTTCATTTTCCACAAACTTTTTGATGGCCACAATTTCCCCGGTTTCTCGATTTTTACATTTGTACACGAGCCCGTAGGAACCCTCTCCCAGTTTTGATATTTTCTCATATCGCTCCATCAGGCGACTGCTTGCTCTTGATCTAGAAAATTGATGTCACTATTAAACACAAATCGATTTAAAACATTCAGCCATGACCGACCAGGACACTGAAAAATAAATAAGACAAGAGGTTTACTCGTTTATAGATATACGTCATTCAAATCAGATAGTAAATATTGAATGAGAATAACCGCTGTTGAAAAAATCTATCGAGGAAACTCAAAAGAGAATTCATGAATGAATTTTCTTGAATGTATATAATTAACATAACTGGAGCTTGAAAATGACTATTAATTGTATAATACTTGATTTTATTCAGTTAAATTAATATCTCACGAGACAAATAAATAAGCTGTTATAATTTATATACACTAATAATTTTAATTGATATTTTCAATTTGTTAATCTTTTTTATGTTCCGTTTGACTTTTTAATAGGTAGTTTCTATTTTGAGTTTTGATTTCATTTTTGTTTTAAAGTTATATATTTTTCTATCAGAAGAAGTGTGAATGTTCTCAATTGTTTGAAGTAAATTATAAATAAAATAATTTGGTATGTTAACACTCATCACAATATTTAAAAAGCGAGTCTCCCAATAAATACGGTTTTTGAGAATTGTCATTTATTATGCATTATTGAATACCTCTTAATATTATTATCATTAAAATACCCGTTTGGAGATTTTAGGTAATATGTAATAAAATATTATTCTTTCATCTAGTAATACTGATAGCTGATGGATCTGTACAGACGTATAACATACACACACGTTCAACAGTTATAAATATAATATAAGTAATAATAAGATTGACACTTCCTCTACAAACAGAAAAAAGTACATTTATTATACAAGACATGTATATTATGTAATATCATTAATTTGTATAATGTCTATTTTATTGTAGAGTGATATAGTTGCAATATTTTTACACATTAAGATATTTTTAATCATTATTAAATGGATTTCCAAATACATAGCTTTGGTTGTTAGGTTCTTGTTTATTTGTTTATCTAAGATGTAAACATACGATACGTATTTCTTATGCCACTTTTTTATTCCAACTAATTAACATTATCAGTTAATTGGGTGTTTCAAAAATTTAATTTGTAAGATAATAGCACATTGTCTAATAGGTTTGTATTTAACAATGTTGATATGGATCACCTTCTAGGAAGTAGAGGTAAATGGTTGCCGAAAAGCCAGAGCCGCTTCTCACCAAACCATTTCTCCATACAGGTCGCCAGGGTGACTCTTTAAAGGAAACTTCCAACTTGATCAACCCGTCCATAAGACTGCCCTAGACCCTCCCAACAGCAGGACTGGACCTTCAAAGGAGAACTCCACTACCCCCACATCCGATCCGATCGATATCCACATGGTGATCCAATGTTGTGGTCGCTATACCTAGCCTGACAACACACATACAATTATGTACAACAAAATAAAATCAATCAGCAAACAATAGACGGTGTTATGTTGTCCTTCGATTAGCAACTCCCTGAATAATAACTGTGTAGGTACAATACAAACAACGAAGGTAAAAGGTCAAGGACGTATCAACTTGTCAATCAAAACCAGTTGATCGCTCATCATATTAATATGAAGAAAACTTTTATCAAGCACTCATATTATCTAAATATGTAGTGGATAACGTGTTCATGGCGATAATAGTATCCAAAGCACACACAAATGAGGTCACTTTTGAGTAATGGTATTTCTCTATACTATATTCATAGATATAAACATGAGTGGCTAAATGCGTAGTTAGTGCAAGTGGCCAAAAACATGAGTTACCTGGCAAACATTATACTGTAAATATCTCTCTTCATATCTTCAGTTATATTTCACAGTAAAATGGGTAAATGCATTGTTACTACATGTCATATGGACTCAAACATACACTAAAATACATCTAGGCTCACTTTTTACCAAAGACTACTTCTTTAACATACTTAAAATATTATTGCGTTTTAATCGCCAAATATTGTCACAATCACTCTCAGTGGCCACTTGGAAACTGTTGAGTGAGGGAGACACACTTATGCTTTTATCGAATAGGAGAGAAGAGTGCAACAATACACGGGCTTTTTTAAACCAATACGATATCTAATGTTTATATCTATAACTATACATATTACATTTCAATGAATACCCTTTGTTGAGAATAAAATAAATACAAAGCATAATTATTAGGTTTTTTCATTCAAATATTGCTTAACATAATGAAACAGAATAATGACAGTCTATAAACCACTGTATATATATTTGAAATAGATATACTAATAAATAAATTAAAGATTCAAGACTCAAAAAGTCTTAATTTTCAGCGCAAAATGAAACTATTAAGAAGATTCGTTTGAATCAATGCCAACATTTTCTCTATCCAGTAAGATAAAATAATGGAGAAGAACTTTGTATAAAATAGGTATTTATATGTAGGTTGGGTTCTGGCTGCACGATCTAAAATAATTATAGTGCAAAGTACTAATTGCAAATCGATATGAATAGGTATGACAATATTATTATATACCTATCCAAAGGTATTAGAGAATACCTTTGGATAGGTATATAATAATAAAATATTAAAAAAACCGCCATGGTCTTTTTTAACATGAAAATTTAGGAAAAAGTAAGTATGTGATATTTAAAAAAGTAGCGGCTCGTGAAAATTTGTGCAGCCAAATTCGTTGAAACGCCTGTTTTGAATTGTCTGAATTATCAGACTCCAATAAAATATATATTTTTTATTTATTTACGCCCCGACGAGCTTTTATTTTAGAGAGGGTTTTTATACACAACAACGTGTTAATTGTCTGTTGGTGATCTTAACTATTACTAGTTACACAGGTCACCGACTTAATAATCGCCTCAGTATTTACCTTACAATCCAGGAAATCAGATTAAACCTGGACCAAGACGACCGATCGGGATTTTATAATTATTATTCCCGATCTCCCAGTTATAACAACCGATCAAATCAATTTAAAAAATCCTGACTTGAGTGGGATTTTAACCCATGACCACAGTATTTGTAGCCACGTTTCTTATCCTCTAAGCTATTACGCAGGTTTTATTAGATTATATGGTTTTATCTTTGAGGGATTCCAGTTCAAAGGTGAATGGTACATCTAACAAGTTCCATAATAATATAATATTAAAATGAAATATATCTCCCTAATAATCACTTTTTTTAAAGCTTATTAATGATAATCAAATCCCCTTATAATTAGAATCTGTACTTAAACTACTGCCAAAAATTGCACAATTAATTCAAATTACTGTTTCGTTATAAATGTTTAAATATCGAATAATGTTTCGTAATTGTAATTTTCTTTGGAAAATTGTTGTTAATAACGCGTAATATACAGAGATGTCGCTAGTGTAGAGGCAGTTTGACAGATGTCAGTATCAGGTGGAGTTTCAGTGAGTGAGCTTGTGACAACAACAGAGCGGAGAAATAAAGAAATATCAGGAGAACAGAACAGAACAGAACATCATGGAGGCCGTCACCAACAGCCACGTGTTCTACGCGGAGCTCACAGGACTCGTGGCCTCCTTGGCCTGTATATTCTGCCTCATGTTCCTGCTCATCGTCTTGAGGTACTTCAGCGTTCTTATACTCAACCATCTCGTGTAATATTCCCACAATACTACATTCCCATATTTCAAGTACACTGCATCCTGTATCGAGAAATTTTCAATCGACAAAAACACTTATTGTTTCATTAGATGGGAATTTTTCAGCTGACAGCATTTGATAAAAAAAAATATAAACATACGAATTTATGAGACTATGTTTATTTCTATGTTTACAGTTCGGGAGTCGTAAAAATAATTTTCGTGCATCAACGTACATTAATAATTTATTATCGGGTTAGAATAGATTATTAAAAAAATCGGTGCTATAATCATATTTTACTTTTATTACATTTATCTCTTTTTTTAAAGAGATAACGACACCGAAAAATAGATAACGTATGTAAACAATTAATAAAGTTTTAAATGAAAAAAAACGACATTGATGAGATAATATCATATTGACATATAAATTATGTGAGATTGAATCTCCATTGAGAAATTTACATATATTTTATTTTAATCTTAATTGTATACCTATGGTGATTTTCAAAAGCTTCTTCTATTAAAGCTAACTGCTCTTTTTATTTGAATTACGTGTCCCCCTGATTTAATATATGGAAGTCATTCTACAATCAATATTATTTAATTATATTTGAAGCATATTATACTGCGAAATGTATATGTATACAATAAAATAAGAAAAAAAATCAAATAAACTCTATTCCTAATATTAATCACATTGTGATTTATCTCAATGCGTTTTACAACTTGCGTTATGAAAACGTGGGAATATTTCTCCACTATAATAAATTCATTTATGCACAATGATGTGTAAAAATAGACATTACTATGTATTGATACAGATTTGTAATTCATTAAAATCATATTATCTAATTTAATATTTTTAAATTAGTTTAAAGGTATAATATACATATATTTATTAACCTATACGACCTTCTCTTGTTGTGTATGCAAATGAGAGACTTGTTGAAATTATCTGCGTGAAATTATAGATTTCCGCAACAAAATATATTAAAAAATCAAATGAAGACGTTAATATACATAATGCATTGACTTACTACAAATCATGTAATAATGAAACTAATATTTTTCTCGTATAAGCGATTAAAGATTTGGTGGTTTATTTTATAAACAGTCGTTCGTTCACGTGATTAAAACTAGAAGATAATTGTGGCTACGATCCATGAAGTTTTCATCTCAGAATGATATATGTAATTTTTAACTTATTTTACACTAGTTATTTGGTTTGTGTGCTTCAATTATTTACTATTAAAAAACGCTTTTGTTAAAAAATATTTTTATGTCATTCAGTGATATGTATAAATATAATATTTATTCATTGCTATAACACCACATATATATTTTAGTGTTATTACAATACTTTTTAAGCGAATTAAAATCATTGTTTATCTTCAGCCCACGCTACACATTTCCCTGTTATATTATATTAAATCATTGTTATTTTTTTTTTATCAAATATAGTAAATGTGGGACATGTTTATTATAGTGAACGAGTGTAACTATCACCGTGTTGGTATCACGAAATAACACGATCACCTTGTGGAAGCTGCAATACTTCTCCTTACGTCATCTCGTCATCATTCACACTTCATTCTCTCCTCTTTCTCTTTGTACACAGACCGATTAATACTGCCATATTATTATTCGATATAATTAATTATATTTAAAATTGAGTTTTTTTTGTTGGTATTTTATGTTTTTATGTGGATATCAAAGACACGTAGTTATACAGTGGAACCTGGATATAATGAAATGTTTCAATTCCCCTTGACACTCCAATCTCTATCCCTATGTTAATTTTATCTCTGTATAGCGAATTTTTATCAATAAATATTGACAAAAACAACGAATTTTCGTCGATTCTTTATTTTAGAAACCTCAATACAGCGAAATTTTGAAGAGTATCTAATAGTCGTATTCAGTAAAATGCATACATGAGAGCTGTCACTCTTACTTGATTAAATCATCTGTCAAAATGGCGAATTTCAGCTGTCACTGCCAGTCTGACAGCTGGATTACTTGATTTTGACAGCTGTTTTGTGGCAATTTGTTATGTTTTTATTTGGATCGCAAAGACACGTAGTTATACAGTGGAACCTTGATATAATGAAAAGTTTCATTTCCCCTTTACACTACAATCTATCCATATGTTAATTTTATTTCTGTATAGCGAAGCTTTATCAATAAATATTGACAAAAACAACGAATTTTCATCGATTATTTTGCTTATCTTTATTTTAGAAACCTCAATACAGATGTTACTGTTAAATTGAATTACTCCAGCTGTTAGACTAACAGTGACAGCTGGAATTCGCCATTTTGACAGATGATTTAATCATGTAATAGTGACAGCTAACATGTATGCATTTCATTGAATACGACCGTAAGAAAGCACTAGGCTATATGACAAGAATAGTACTATTTAAATTTAAACAGCACTTGCAAAATTGCAAATACATGGCTGATGATCTCTTTTTTTGTATTCTTTGTTTACACACTTTGTATTCTGAATTTATTATAATTAATACGATATTTGCTTAAGTCATTTCCGTACACCTGTATTCCATGTTAAGGGTTTATTTGTAATATGAGTGCCTGTGAATCTCTATATATCGAAATCCTCGATATAACGAATATTTTTCATTCCCCTTGAGCTTCTTTAAATCGTACACGTGAGTTCAAGTAACAAGTTTTTAAATACATATATTTAATCAATCGTTTATTGCATAATTACTTACGTCTCGATCTCGTGTCCAGTATTTGTCATGCGATTTCTTACATTTGTGATGTAAGAAATTCAACGCATCATTAAAAATAATAAATACTTAAGAGAGTGTTGTATTTCCATATTCGCACGTCACTTTTACAAGTGCACTGTTAGTCAACTCCGTGGTAAAAATAGTATTGCAAAATGTACCGGAGGACAGTGTTTGCGTCACTAACCCTCTTGCGATAATACCTATGTACATAGTTTCAATATCAATGGCTTATTTGTACAATAATCTGAATCCTTTCTGCATGTACTGCAAGAAAATCTTCGTCGGTGTGTTCCCTCGTTGAATATAAATGAATCCATTTGTGTCATTGAAATCCTTGAACTCAAAACTCGGTGCAGTTGCAACCTTGTAATTGGCGCCTCTCGGTCTCGCCTATTAATATTTAGATAAGGTTTGTTAATGAATCAAATTAATGAAGCCCCTAAATTGAGTTTTATAATAATTAAAAAAATGCTCATTCAGTATAAGAATGCCACAATTAACTGGCAATACAGTGAATTTGAATACCCTCAATTTTCATACAACACCCGAGGAAATGGAAGATTGAAATTTTGGTCAATGTGTAGTGACTTGGTTTTAACTTGAATTATTATTAAATAAAAAATATAACCAAATATTGATTAAAATATTCATTTGAAAACATATTTATGCTTTTTATTTTATACTTAAAATAAGGCAATTTTGAATTATTATTTTTTTTTTTAATTTCTGTTAATTTGTTAATGAATTAAAAATTATCTTAATCCACATTACATTATTACCAGCGTAAGAAATACTGTGGTCATGGGTTCAAATCCAGCATAAGTAAAAAATAATAATTTGACTGATTAAATACTGGAAATGGCATTTCTGCAAAAGCATATTTAAAATTTTACATTTGCTCTACAAACATAATAAACAATATAATAGCTCAAAAGTCAAGTCCAAATTTTTAAATTGATTAGATCGGTTATTACGACTGGGAGATTGGGAATAATATTAATTAATCGATCGACGATCGTCTTGATCCAGTTTACTCTGATTTCCTGGATTTTAAGGTAAATATTGAGGCGATTATTAAGCCGATGACCTGTATAATAACTAGTAATAGTTAAGATCACTAAAATATAATTTATTAACACGTTATTGTGTCTAAAAATTATGTAAAAACATTATAGATTACTAGATTCAGCTAGTCGACAAAATAAATTTTGTCTCTTTACCTTACTTAAAAAAAAAGAATATTTCGTAAAAAAATATTTTTTATATAAATGAAATAGGTATATGCATAGTAAATCTGATATTTTAATAACGTGGTATATTTTTTACGATGTTCACATATTTTCGTTAATGTATGTTATTTTATGGATATTGTTAATCGCCACGCACATAATCACGCAAAGGCATTTTTATGTTGTTTTTTTTTCAATTGACTTTCACTGATTTTCTTGACGCTAATATACTTATTTATTTAAACAGATTTTAAATAACAATAATGTAAATTCTACTGCTTTTTGAGACATTCTTATCCTTGACATCACACCTTGTTTCTTCTACACTAAATTTGTTTTATTGTCCTTTTCTTCTCCTTCCATTTTTACTTAATTGTAGTATATCTTTTCTTACTTATATTAACGGATAATTATTTTTCTATTATTCAGGAAGATGAGAGTCCTGCGAGTACATCAAGACGACATATTATTCAGAGCTCCTCTTCTGAGGTCTCCAACTCCTCACAGAGCACCACAAATAAAAATGATGAAGGTCCACATACCCTTCACATTTAAACTGCTCGAGTCATCCAAGTCCACTTATGCTGGTAAGTCATTGTCTATTATAATAATATGCAGATCTGGGATACAATTAAATTGATTTTAATATGTTATCGTTTACGATTATTGTTGAATTTACATACACGTTTTAGAGGACACAGTTTAACGCTCGTTACACCGGTTTTCAACAAACGACATTATTCCTACTGAGAAAACACTATTCTTGAATATGAAATTTATTATTCAAATTGAGCTCGTGCAAGGATAATTATTTAATTGGCAAAATGTGACAACGATTTGTCTAAATAAAAATCTGTTATCTGACTGCACAATTTCAATTAATACATTTGTATACTAACAACAACTAGGAAGTTCCCAAGCATGTCTGAATAATATCGTAAAAACAATATAAATTATATATAAAAATATTTACTTCATATAAAACGCATTCCACCCAGTAGAGGTGTATTTTTTACATTAACATAAATAAACAGGACGAAAGGTGAATTAATTGAGTTTTTTTTTAATTCAAATCGTTTTGTTCTATATAAATAAATATTTCATTCGGAAAGCAAAGGTACCCTTAATATTAATTTTAAATGAATGATAGGGTGGATTTGAATTAACTTAGAATATTAACGGTATCGCAAGAATAAGTGAAAAAATATATATATTTTTTTTTAAATATTATTAACTAAATATTTTTAAAAAATATTAAAATTATTAATAGTGCTTTTGAAATCGAGTTGTGTCTGTTAAACACGTAATTGATATTTTTAATTGTATTACATTTTTAATTAAAAATCACTTACATTTGCGATACCCCAACATCCCTTAAAATATTCCCTTAGGTAACTTAAGTTCATTCTGTATAATTTTACAGCATACTATATAATTCGGGAATATTTTAAAAAAAAAGCCATCGTGTATATAAATAGTGTTTTTTATTGAGATCGAATATTTCTTCACTTTACCCTGTTTATACAAATATTAAAAAAAAGTGACCTTATTTTCCGGTAGTGTCTATTGTGTAACACTTTCCTGTATTCATTTCGACCGTCAGCCATTGTTACTTCATTCTTAAATTATTCTGATGTTAATCTATGTATAAATGGCCCTAAAGATCCGAACCGACCTCCAAAGATAACTATCGTGAACTATGCTTTGTTAAGCAGCTCTTTTGCATAGTACAACCTATATTTTTAGGCCTACTTTCAACAGTCGGTCGGTCGAACAAAAATGTTGTCACAAAACCTAAATTTAAAATCGACCTTGTACGCTAAATATAAAAATTCAATTAAACGCTCAAGTTTTCTTTCATCCGTAACTCTACGAAATAAAATCATTAAAAAAAACAGTTAGTTACTGTCCAATGGATTATTCAACAGCCGTTTGTATTACGCTATTGCAAGATATCTTACCAGTTTCAAATAGGTCTATTTCCTCATACAGGGACATATACTGGAAAAGGTGACTATTTATATAATATTATATTCGCGCTTTAAACTGTGATTTGTTTTGCTTTAACTAAGCCTTTAATCATTCTAATCACGTAGACAATTTATTGTCTCGGTACTAGTATACTGTGGCAAGGACGATCCTTCTATACTTATCGAATTTATAATGAACTTCGATACGCCCGTGAATTACAATTAGAGTTTAAATTTATGGTTTTAAAATGTTTACATATAAAAAAAAAACAAAAATTGAATCCACTTTCTTTCTCCGCATCTAAGGATTCTCCGTTATAAAGGGTCTTTTATGACAATCAATGTTTTGGGTAAAATTAGATAATAAGAATTTTCGTAATATTTCCTGTCTGTAAACGTTTATCGGATTTACTTAATTACAAAATCCACTACTAACTTACTCAATTTTAACCGACATATTATTGAGAAATTAAAAATATATCGCTGTATAATGAACCTATATGAATAACTAATTGTGGTATTTTTAAATAAAACTAATATTACCAAATTGTCCATGTTGCTAAATAAGTTAAATAAAATAAACCCATTTATTATTAAAATCCTAATCGATCTAATTTTAATATTATGATTATAGTAAACACAAAATTTATGATTATAAAAACATTATGATTATAGTAAACACAAAATTCAGGAATTATTAAAAAAACTTAAATTATATTTTTTTTATTTAATTTAAACGGCTAATTTTATAATTAATTAAAATAGCGAAATATATTTAATAGAAGAATGACAAATACATTTTATGGTGTATATATTCAAATTTTGAATTATTTATCTATTAATAAAAGAATTCAACGCACAGTCAATAACAAAACATTGTCGTTTTTATTATGAATTCAAATACAAAAACATATTTTTGTGTTCATTAATCACGCACGTGAAGAAGTAAAAAAAAAGTTTTCTGTGAACACAAAAATATATTTTTATTTAGATATCGTTAAGCAGATATGTCAATGTTTGTTTTTTATCATTACATATTAGGGAAATCTAGAATTTCAAGTCACTTTAAAAAATGCTGGTTTTCAAATACTTTATTAGATAACTTATCACGTTATCACGTTTTAGTAAATGTCCTCGATTTCCTTAAATTCTTACGAGGATATTTAATGTCACTAAGTTAAGGTCATTCAATATAACCTCAAGTTTAATTGTTATTAAGTAAGGTCAGCTTTCGTCTCGCATTTCAATAACCATTGATATCCGAGATTCGCATACAATAAAATGAAAATTCATATAATATATCTATAAATAAATTCATTTAAGTATGAACATTGCACCAGGAAATTAAGAATTTACATTTCAATAAATTTATTTAAAATAAAACATCAATCGGGACATATTGTTAAGCGGTAGTAATAAATACAAATTATATTTATCTAAACTTTAATAAAATAGCTTATATATAACTATGGTATTATTTGTAAATGAAATTGCCACATTATTTATCATCAATAAATTATAAATAATAAATATTTTTAATATTAATATTTGGCTCTTTTTAAAACCATAGGTTAGATGAATTTGGTCGATTATCTTAAATACGTACATTGTATATGTTTTAAAATTAATTTTAGGTTAAAATATTAGATGAAAAGAGGCGAGAGAATTTAAAATAAAAATGGTTGAATTTGAAATGGAAAAAGTTTGAATTTAAATTAAACCTTTTTTGAAAATCTCTTATTATTATTTCAATAAATTGAACATTGAAATAATAAAATCATTGAAAAACTATGATTTCTTTAGAATGTTTTCTAAAATCATACATATCTCTAGATTTTTAATTTTCACCATCCACTTTAACCGTGGCTAGATTTTCAGACAGTTTCAACAATAAAAATCCACCGCGCTTGAAACGATTTTACTAATATTCTTAAATAATCATAGTTAATTTACCGTTTTTCGTTTATTATTGAGATGTTTTATGATAATATAAATTCTATATAATTAAAATGGAGACTATCAAGCAGCTAAAGAGATGAAACTGGTAGAGTATTAGTGACATGACGACATAACCTGTGCTGCAATACAAGTAAAGCCTCTTTTGTATAAGTGAAGGCCTCGTCAACGATTTCATTTTATAATTATATTTAAAAAAAATTTTTTTTTGATAGTTACACATTGATAAAGGCTTATTTATATCTACAAGAATATATATAAGCACTTCATTTGAGTCTACAATTATTAAAAAGTGAAGAGAACAATGTTAATCCTTTTACATTTTGTAGGATTGAAATTATCTTCATTTTTTAATTTATCTAAAACATGCACCTTTGTGCTATTGACATCGAATCCAAATAATTTAATTTCCACTTATAAATTTTGCATGTAGCTCATATAAAAATAAAGATGAAATTACTTTTTCGCGTAATATAAAAACATTTCTCTGGAAGTAACGGACGTATTCAATATAATAGTGTGTTAGTGAGTCGTGCCTAGTATTAGTGTATATAGGAATAGACTTGAGCTTAGTATTATTGGTGTACACGCATACGCACCGCACGCACACACTCATTACACTACTATATTGAATAATATTATTATTATTAAAATAGTCTTGGCAAATTAATCAAATGTGGCATACATTTAAATGATCCTTCTTAATAAATTCTGTATTCAATTAACACAACTTAGTAAAATATGTTTTGATATTATAGTTTAAAGAGTGGATTTCATTTTTTTATATTTATAGTTATAAATACACAACACCTGTCTTACTGGACACATTGTATTTCGCGGCGCCGTTATTAAACCAGTTTAATAAAATCTCATATTACAAGCTCAAAAATGTGTTTTAGCATAATTAATCAATTATGTAATTATTTATCGTATAAGTAATGTAGGTTAGGTCACTTCGCCGTAGTAGAATATTTGACCTTGATCAAAATATATAAATAAATATTAGTTTCTCGCCGGAGAAAAGTATATTTTATTTAATTTTCACTGAATATATATTATGTGAGCTCATGGCGACTGAATGACGCAAGACAAGTGGGTCGTCGTGTCTTTTTTGCACCGTATATTATTCTTTAATTATAGTAATGTAAACTCACAGCAGTCACTTTGAATATACATATAAATTAAATACGAGTATGGACCACTTCTGAGAAAATACTCTTTAAAGAAAGCCCCCTCAAAGCAAATAATGCCACACATTTATAAATATGTAAATATGATGTTTGTAAATAAACCTTATATGGGGCATTCGAGTTATGTATGTACACATTTCTAAAGAATATTTGCAAATAAGTGAATGACCTCTATATATTTATTTTATAATTTTACACCTTCGGTGAAGAAAATGCATTTTTTTTTCATTTTAATGCAGAAGCAGGCTACGTGAAATTACAATATTTAAACAATGAGTCGTCTCCTTAAAAAGACGATTTAGATATGTGATTATTTAAATAAAAATTGTAGGTAGCTAATTTCCCATTTCGTGGGAAGGTTGAGTTAAAAGTAGAGAGACATTTTAAATTTACTTAAATTGTTAAACTATTATATATTTTTTTATAAAACTATCCTAATTTTTTTAAACATTCCTTTACTGTGTTTGAAGAGCAAATGTCAAAATTTAGACTACAATACCGCAAATGTCGTTTCTGCAAAATCATATTTAAAATTTTACATTTGCTCTACAAACATAATAAACAAAAAATAACTATTTTGTTAATCTTGAATATTTTTTTTTAAGTCAAGTCTTATTTTTTAAATTGATAAGATCGGTTATTTCGACTGGGAGATCAGGAATAATATTAATAAAATCCCGATCGATCGTCTAGATCCAGGTTTATTCTGATTTCCTGGATTTTAAGGTAAATATTGAGGCGATTATTAGGTCGATGACCTGTATAACTAGTAATAGTTAAGATCACTAACATATAATTGATTAACACGTTGCTATATCTAAAAAAACAACAAATTTGTAAAAACCCTCTCAAAAAGCCCCTTGGGACGTATAAATAAATATTTAAATTAGTTCTTCATTAATTTTTAAATTCCCTAAAAAAAGGTAAACTCTCATATTCCAGAGGCGCATAATAGTAAAAAGCTTTCTCAATTTTTTACGATCATGTGAAGTACAATTTATAGATATGTATTGATTGACTGTATTCAAAAGCCACTCGCTTTTTTTTAATATAAAATTTTCAAACATGTCACTTACATTCAAGGCAATCGACTGTTGTCATATCATATGGTACAGAGTTGTGCATGCGTACGTTTATTTTAAGTAACACTTCCGTAATTTTAATAAAACTATTCAAAATATGCACCGTTAAATGGAGAAAAAATTGTCCTCTTCCGCATTACGAATTAGAAAATTTCCGTTGTTATTTCAATGTCAACTAGAAACCAATTAAAAGTGGCGATCACGAAATGTCAATCTCGAGTTGTTATTGCCGATGGTAAAATGGAAGCTTTCTTCGGTCGCGTTGCTTTATCGCAAATTCGATCTCACGATATAAGGAAAGTCATATTTTAAATATTACAGTGCATTATTATATTCGTATCTAGATCTAATTTCATATTTATATGTACATATAACTGATGGCAATGAACTCCCCGATGAACTATGGTGTAATCATCACGCAACCTACTTACCATTTATAAAAAAAATAGTAGACCAGCGATATGACTCAGCTACTGTGTTGTTTAAAAATTAATTAAAATATGAAGCCCACCAAAAAAATCGCATTTGAAAAAATATATTAATTGAAGATTGCGTACGTACGCCATTTTTATAAATAAACCTCGGCCTAGAGGGTGAAAAAAGAGGTTTTCAAATGCTCACAATCGTAAGGCACTGCGCGAATTACATTGTTACTATGTGGTTAAATGTATTAGTCTATGTCATTTTTTTAATATTAAAATAACATAATTGTGTTAATAAAATAAAATGACTATTTGTGAAATTTGCATTCATGTTTATAGTTTGTCCCATTGATTTATAAGTGAAGATGTATATCATATTATAATATATAGTCTTGAAATAATTAAATAATAATACAATATTATAAATGAAATCGTTGCAGAGCTCGAATACGTCAACTTCCACATCCATTTGTACTAGTCCTGCTTATAAAGTATTAATTCCAATTGTTAATATTTTAATATTAAACTTAGTCTTTTACGCGCTTGAGATGAAATAAATAACAATTCGTAACAAGCTTCCGACTGTAGTGGTTTTTTGTGCACAAACGCTTAATTCTTAGTAGTATTGTAGTACTGTGAAATGGTAAAAATAGGAGGAGTTACGCTGTTCATTTGCGATTGAAAATCCATATTTTTTTACTAAGAATTTAAAACATTTGTATTGTTTTGAACCACACCGAACTTTAAAAAAATCAAGCTTTTTTGGACTAATTAAAAAACGTAGAACCGTTTGAAAATAAAAAATTAATACAGTATTAAAATTAAAAATGTCAATCCGACTTGATTGAATTCAACATCTATCTCAAAAACCGTATATAGAAATTGTGAAAAAGAATTTGATGCGATAGTAAGAAAAATAACTCGTATACTTAGACACGACAAGAAGCAATCAGTGATTTAATTTCAACACAAAAGTTGAAATTACATAATGGGTTTGACCTTTGGTTTATAACTTTCGTATAACTTGATGCTTTGTGGAAATAAATAGAGGGTGGTTTGAAAACATTATATTTTCTTGCATACTAGTCACATGCGAATTATTCTAAGGTCAGTCCAAAAACAATTACCGTAACCGTCGCGTTTTACACTCAAAACGATTCTATTTAAATTTGTCACGGCTTTTTATTTAAAAGGAGTGATATGCACATAGGTAAATAAAAATCTTCAGACAATTAAAATTACCTTAATTGATATTGACTTAAAGCTTAATTGTATTGTTTTATTTGGATTCTCTCAAATTTACACATTTTCATACAAAATGTTATATTTATGGGGGAAATTAGAATATTAAATGTAGCCAAATACCGGGTGGAAGGGCAAATTTTAAAGATATTTATTTTTAATAATATTATTCTGTCAATATTATAATATCCGAGAATTTAAATAAAATAATACAATTTAATAACAATATAACCCAAGCAGTGTCCAGTGCTCTGAGGCACTTCAGTGCACCCACTTAGCCGAGCTCTGTTTATAATACACACATAACATGTATTTATAAACATGTCACAATTATTTAATTTTACAATTGATTCACGTGAGATTATATAATCTATCAACTAGTGGAATATCTGAAGTCTTTGTTGCGACAGAAATGTACAATATGAGGAAAAGCTGTCTTCTTTCGTAATGGATTTGCAAATTTATCAGAAGTTAATATAATATGTAAATATTGCTGCTTTGTCTGAGTTTGAAAATAAATATTAAATACAATGAAAAGCAGATAGCAATTTCAATGTCCTAATGAGTCATTCCTTTCTTTAAATTTGCATATAATTAATGTGGTATATTGCGACTGAATGAACATGAACATGTTACATTTAAGTATTGTATTTGTTTTCAGAGGTACAATGCCTGGTCTCTTCACAGGTGAAGTACAGACTGAGTGCTTTCTGGGGTGTCTCCATCAGAGAACTTCACACTTCTTTATGGAGACCATGGGAACATCTTCGAGATATGCTCACCAAAGGAAAAGTATTAACGGCCCCTCATTGTCAGCACAGAGCGCCTGACATAAAGTAAGTTTTCACAATATTTTTCTTCATGTTTAAGGCACATTATGATTGTATTATAACTTGTTTTAAGATGTGGCAACCATTCAGAACAAATCCTCAGGCTTCACCTTCCACCACCAGCACAATTAAGGCTAGGAACACCTCCGAGGCTGTGTTACCCACTTGTGGTTTTACTCACAAGAGATGATGATCCAGATCGATTGCAATCAGATGACACAGTTAATTAAAAATCTTTATACTTTATTAGTTAATATTCTTCAATTTTGTATTTATCTTTCAGGTCGCTCTTATAAATGTTGTTCATATTCGAGATTCTGTGTGTCCTTTGCCAACAAGTATACTGGCTCAGTATTTAAAACAGGCTAATGGTCAACTTTCTTGCTTAAAGGTATGTTTTGAAATAAGTAGTGTTGGTTTTCAAATTGTATCTTTTTTTTATATTTCAGCAATTGTATATGGCGACTGGAAACCCAGCTTCATATGAAATATCAGAACCTTCTTGTGAACAACTGTGTGCAGTTTGTCAAGCATATCCTTTATCACGAGCACTTCTTCCTTGTCGTCATACATGTGTTTGTGCATCTTGTTTTAGTAAGTATTTTTTAAAAAAAATTAATGGGCCATATTTTCCGATAGAATATCCCTAAAAGTAATTTTTATAATGTAATATATTTGTATATAACTTTATATTCTGAATATGCTTTTTTTATTAATACACATAATTTTTTTTTCCTTATTTTACATCTCGTCTATAAAAAAATTTAAAACATCCTTTTTACTAGTTACAGATGTTACCCATTTTTATTTTAATGTGTCATTCTAATATTTGTCATAATTTTTCAGATAAATTAGACCGCTGTCCAATTTGTCGGAGTCCGATTCATAGTTATTTTTGTATTCGTGGCGAAGACTACCTACCAATGGATATTGGCAGCAACACATCAAAAAATCAATCAATTAGTTGGCTCGACTCACTCAACGATCGACTCACAGATTTTCTAGGTTTTCGATAAATAATGACGATTGCGACCGATGGGTCGATGTCATGAATTTCATATCAGTATTTCCTTGTTTATGAATGAAAATATCATTTATTAATCTTCCAAATAATATGTTCATAGTGATTCCATACTAAGAATGCTTAATGTTGTGTATAAAATGTGAATTATTGAATAATTCTATGAATGAGTGTTCGGAAAAGTGAAATAGTGATAAAAGAATTTCAGCCTTACTTGTGATGAGCTGAAGTGTTAAATATTTATTTGTTGATAAATCAAACTGAGGCATTACAGCTAAAGTGATCTAAATCGGTGATATTTAAAAAATGATACATGCTTAATTTAATAGTGCCCTGTTATATGTATAAGTATATTATGTTAAAATTTAAAAAAAACTACCGTGTTGTCGTCACTTGTATAGATTTATATTTATTTTCCACCTATATTACGATAGTTTCACCAACTAAACTATTACTAAAAAATCATATTTGTATCTATTATTATACTACTGCTGGACTGAGAATAAAATACATTTAGTGCGCTGTAATAAATAAAGTGTTAAGTTTCTCATAAAATATAAAGACATTCAATTGCTTCACTTAGAATAATAAATACCTAGACATGTTTCAATATCCTAACAGTTTAGTTTATTTGTCATTAGAATACAACAATGTACATATCAATTATATTATATTTATTTGGCGATCTGTAATATGAGACTTTTTAAAGTGTGAAATGAAGTGCAATGTAATTAGATTAGAATATTGAATTATTTTTTAATTGTAAATAAATTTTATTTTCTACATCACATTATAATTTCATTTATATACAGTTAACCTATCCCGATAATCAACACAATACACTCGTAGGTATTTTAAACGACAACTTAGAAAGATACATAGGTGTAGCAAGAATGTGTACAGATAAATGAAAATTTACTTATTTTTTACTGTCGAATTTTATTTATTTTAAAGAAAAATTTACAACCTAATAAAATTAAGTTTTTTTGGGTTGGGTTGGATTTGAAGTGGAGGGGTGTCGAAAAATTTTGAAATCTGAAGAGACATCTATTAATGTCTAAAGTTATTTTTTAAAGCCTTTTGTTTACTTTCTCAAAACATTGTGTATATTGGTGTATCATTTTTAGAGTGTAGGTATGTATTGGGTATCTTTGGAGATAAAAAATAATATATTGCTACATATTTTTACATACGTAAGTATTTTTTCCAATATTTTGTATGATTGCGGTTTAAATTCGTTTGGTTTGGATATGTGTTTAACGTAATACAATATGTATATTAATATATTTACTAATGCCTGATATACATAACAATTATTTTATTAAATGCAATTGAACAAAAAATATAATGTGTCTTAAAGACATTTACATTTTTTTTTTTTATAATGAAAATAAACTCCGATTTATAATGCATATAATTGTATTGACACTTGATATACAATTAATAGTTTAAATTTAATAGTATATTTTAATTCATACTTGCATCATTGGATGAAATAAATTTTCGATTATGCTTGTATTAGCTATTTATAATATAAACATTTTGTGGGTTCAATGTTGGCTCTAAACAATTTATGAAAATGTAGGTAATATTACTTTTGGCACACAAATAAATCAAATTTATATCTAATTTGGTGATATAAAAATGTATATTTATTAAAAAGCTCCCAAATATAAGCTGGTAATTATAAAATCTGATACTTTCTTATTAAATTTCTTTATTACTTGAAAATTTATGTGGGTACTTAAAATATATAGGAAAGTCGCTTTATAAAAATATATATCACAGTCATACCCCATTTATGGGTTTCTCCCGTCATTCATTTGAAAGTCCTGGGTTTTTCCCATCGTTGTTATTTATAAAATAGTATATAATACCAATTTATAATAAGGAAACGTCGGCCAAGATGCTTAAAAACAGATTTTCAATTGCTCACAATCGTAGGGCACTGCGCGGCGCACATTTTTATTATGCGGTAAAATGTATTATTCTGTTTGAATTTTCGGTACAACAAAAATATAACCCACGCAGTGTCCAGTGCACCCACTTATCCGAGCTCTGGTGGTGACTGTAGATGTACATCATATAATGTTTTGTGTAAATATAAAATGAATAAGCAATATTATAAAGGTAATCGTTGCAGAGCTCGAATATGTCAAAACACTTCATCACACTGACTTAGACTAGGTCAAATAATAAGTCAGCATTACAAATAATCAATTGTATTGTATCGTAGAATATGTATTGTCTAACACTTTATGCTCAGAAACAATTATAACATTATTTATTTGCATATAAACGCTCATAAGAGCTTTTTTTACAGACAAAACAAAAATAATAATAATAAAAAAGATCCAGGTTTACTTTGATTTCCTGTATTGAACGGTAAATACTGATTATTAAGTCGGCGACCTGTGTAACTAGTAATATTTAAGATCACCAATAAATTAACACGTTTTTGTGTTTATAAAATATTTAAAACCTTATATAAATATAATAACAATAGCTTATTATTATTAACGGAGATTGATATGACTTCCACAATTTTTTTTGCTAATTTATTTATTTGCATATAAACGCTAATAAATGATAAAAATGAAAAGTGTGTAAAAATAAATTATAGTATTATATAAAAAAGCAAGGTGTAGGAAACAATCATTTATATGTTACTATATATGGTCGCTTCTAAACAAGCTCTGCAGGTGACAGAATCGGTGGAAAAGAGTTCACCCAGGTGCGCAAATTCGTTGCCAAGTCATTGTAGCCTATTCAAAGGAGAGTAAAAGAGGTAGTTGGATGAGGAATACTGTGGATAGAATGGAAAATTTTGTTTAAATTGTTTAATTCTTAGTGTGCTATGAATCCTGTAAGATTCTGATAGGTTGTGGTGTTTGATTGAATTCTTAGTAATCTCAAATATTATTTTAGTAGAAGGGAGTCTTCTCATTCCATGGGGGAACTATCGAATGACGGAATTACCATACACAAATTTCAACGGAAAATGTGTTTTACCAAAAAACCGAATAGAAGGGGCCGCTTATATAAAGTGGTGTCCTTTAGTTTACTGTACTCGAGCGGCTCTGGAATCAAAGTTGTGGTCGTACAGGCTTTTTTGAAAGTGACCTGTTTAGTTCAGAGTAAAGTGAACGGCTCTTGTACACATTTGATTTAGTACTCGATCTGCCGCCCAACGAGTCAGTCGTATTATCAACTCACTGACAACATTTGTAATCCTTTCATTTACAATATAAATACAAATTTCAAACATGTCCAAGATGAGCGTGCCGCTTGCTTCGGGTGCTTTGATGCCCTCGTTGGGATTTGGAACTTGGCAGGTGAGCATATCTAATTATATTGGACATATTTACACAGAAAACAGTGGCATAAAGTTTGACCCTATTTCTTATCAACCATAATTAATTTATATACATTTATAATGCTTTCAACACGTATGTATTTATGCTCGTTTGTGTGAAATGTACCGCGAGCCAATTTAAACTTTGCAATGTGAAAAACATTGTATAACGGTATGGTTTTTGTAATTTTATTTCAAATCCAATGGAAGCAATTTGAGGTTAGTGGTCGATGACTCGTCGACATTTCTACATTGGTTATTATCTACCCGACTACTGAGTTACTCGACGTTTTGAGATAAATATACTCAAATATTAAGAGCCGGTTAGAGTAAATATTAACAGTATTAAGTCCGGCAAAAAATATGTAAATATCGAGAAGTACAAACTAAACGAACGAAGTACAAACTATTGACCTTCCAGAGTGACTAAGGGATCGAAAAAAACCTACATTTGAAGACAGATTTAAAAAAAAGTCAATACTTGACGTCTTTAAAAATTCCTGCGTAACACGATTCCTTTATAAAATAATCATCCATCCTGTATCTTATTTATCTAAATGAAAAATGCAACGTGAAACTATTACATTGAATCCGTTTCTTTAGTAGATATACATCAGTAATTTTAGAAAAATTACACAAGAATTAATTTTCTATGGTGTCTCTATGAACATGAACAAATAAAATATTTTTTGAAAATTACCTATTATCAGTTATGGAAATAAAAAACGAAGGAACTCAGGTAAACACAAGGACAGTAAACTATTAACACTTTTGTTTAAAGCGAAGCTGTTAAAGCGGCCATTTAATTTTATGTATTTCTCAAATACATTAATTTGTATTAAAATTAATGGTTTGGTCGGGGCTTGCATTAAACTTAAACAATTCAGACATTGACTGAATGCCCCGTAAATCCTGAATAAACTAATAAAAAATATGACAAAGTAATTTAAAAAAAAAATCACAATAAAATGTTAGTCAAAAAAAATGCATGACGTCTTTGGAAATGAGTCCTCACTTATGAAATGATAATAATATTTATTTAAAATTCAGATATATATTAATTAATTCCAAATAGGTTACCCCATTAATGTCAATATTTCTTCTAATATAACAATATTATTTAAAATAAATTTCAATTTATATTGTGCTTACTTTGCGTACTTATGTCACGAAATGTACACATTTCAGAAACGCAACGACCTGATTTAATTGGTGGACAAATTTCCGCCGGTTTCTAATATTTCTTTATTACACTTCACTTTTTGATTAATTCACGGTGAAATTTAAAACACTTTGCATGTAAATAAAGTTTCCTTTGTAAACTGTCGAATAGTATTGATTGAATTTTGAATCATTCAAGGTAATTGCATTAAAAAAACTGTTTCCGATTCGCCGGTTTCACTGTGTATAATACTAAAAATTCATTAACCAATTATTTATGTAACCACAATATAAATGTAAAATAAAATTTCATAATCTGTGATGAAAAATAACTAAAATGTAATGTATATTTTTCAAGAACATTTTAATTTCTCAATCAACTTAAGTATTTCTCTTGTATTCAATGACATGACACTATTCTGGTAGTTTATGAAACAATGGATATTCTAATCTGTCGATTATTGGAAATTCTCACGAGAATGCACACGCTCAAGCGAAACCAAACATGATTAATAAAAAAATATTTTTCCCCAACAAAATTAAAATCACGGCCTAGGACATAAACAGGAAAATAAATAGTCGGTCATCCCAAACCGGTTCGTCGAAAGTCGTTCTTGGGATAATCTCGAATCGGGTCAACGAATCCAAGAATTTGTTAATTAACCAACACTGATTATAAAAAAGTGTTCACAGTATAGACACTATTATTAATAATTATTTATTCATGCATCGTATTAAAATGTTGTTTGGTTTACATAACGACTGATAAAATACACTATTCTTAGTCCTTGAGCATTACATCTACATTCTAAATATTTCTAATACACTGAAAAGGTTCAAATTTATTTATCAACTACCGTACTTAACAAAAATATTGTCTTACAAAAAATTCACAATTTGTAAAAAACAATTTGTAAAGTACGCAAAAATCATAATTCAATGGTAAATTTGCCCATTTTTATTGTTAAGCATACCATATTTTGTTAAGTACATTAATCCCCTTTTTAATTTATATCATAGAAATACTGTGTGAGCATTTAATAAAGAGGCCAATTCAATTATCACCAATTTAATAACTTAACTCCAGCTCTACATTTAAACGATGAAAAAAAATCAGCTGTATTTTATATACATTTTACATGAAGTAACCGCATGACCGCCGCTGCGGAAAAAAATGTATACAAAAAATTGACTACAGGAAGTATTGCGTTTAACAAATAATAACACTATCACATTAATTAGTTATTTATAGGTGATCTCGCCAAAAAAAAAAAAATAATACGTGTGTACGAAGGTCATCTTTTTATAGACTGGACTTATTAAACCTGTTTTTGGAACCGAACTCGATGTTTGTATAGATATTTAATTATTTTGATATTAATTCAGGCCACAGATGAGGAGTTGGAGCAGGCGTTAGAAGCAGCTCTTGAAGCTGGTTATCGCCATATTGATACTGCATTGGTCTACGAAAATGAATCTGTAGTCGGAAAGGTATTGAAAAAATGGCTGGACGCTGGGAAACTGACAAGAGATGAGCTTTTCATCGTAACAAAACTACCACCTGGAGGTAAGTTGTCAAAGTATTTATAATCTAAGCTATTGATAATATACTCATTGATTATTTAATTAGGAAACCATCCATCTTTGGTGAGAAAGTTCTTCAAGCAATCTCTGGACGCGCTCCAGTTGGATTATTTGGACATTTATTTAATCCACACTCCGTTCGCTTTCAAATATGTTGAAGGAGAATTGCATCCGACCAACGAAGATGGAGAAATCCTCATCGATGCAAATACTGACCACGTCGCTATTTGGAGGGTAAGTTAAATAAATATTAATGTATCGAATAGAGTAACTTGTATTAAATAGCAGTATAATGTGAAATCCTTGAAAACTTCATAAAACGTGTATGCACATTCATCTAATATTTATTCAAGTACAAACGTTTTGCCGGTAATTAATAAGGTCATTCGTGTTAACAACTTTATTATTGTATAAAAAATAATAGATATTATGAGACACGTCATTTATACTGTGTTAAGATTATCACCTAAACAATGTATATTTTATTATTTTTAGGACAAAACACTCCCATAGTTATAAAAATGTATTCTCAGTTTTTATATGAGCAATCAATTAAATATCTTCTGCCCAGAATCATTTTGGAATCGAGTGTGCTATTAGATTTTTATTTTTTAGTGCAGAATTTTATAATACAATGAGCTCTATTAAAGGTTTAAAAACTTTACGTTTTATTACCAAAAATATATATAATAAATTCAAACAAAAAAATATTATTCGGTTGTAAAATAACCAATTAAAATGAGCTATTACTTATTTCTAATTATATTCATATTTAATATGGACATTCGAATGAAATGCGGTTTCTAGGGAGTTAATGAGTTTTTTAATTTTAGAGTGATGTTATTAAAATAATATAACAGCATGCTCGAGACTACAAATAATGTGGTTGTGGGTTCAAATCCCGTTTAAGTAAAAAAAATGATTTGATCGGTTATTACGACTGGGATGTGGGGAATAATATTAATAAAATCCCGATCGATCGTTTTGATCCAGATTTACTCTGATTTCCTGGGTTGTAGGGTAAATACTGAGGCGATTATTAGGTCGGTGACCTGTGTAACTAGTAATAGTTTAATCAATTAACACGTTGTTGTGTTAAAAAAAACTTAAAATTAAAATATTTATTTTTATAGGAAATGGAAAAGCTGGTCACCGAAGGCCTCGTCAAGAATATTGGATTGTCGAACTTTAACGAGAAGCAAATAAAGAGAGTTTACGACAATGCTCGTATTAAACCGGCAAACCTTCAAGTGGAACTCCACGCCTATTTACAACAAAAGCCTTTGGTGGAGTTCTGCAAAAAGTATAATATTGCAGTGACTGCATATTCGCCTTTAGGATCCAGAGGGATTACATCATTCATGAAGAAACTAGGGTTAGAGTGAGTTCGCTTGTAGTATTTATTGTTCTGTCCGAATCAAAATATTTTAATATGCCGAACAATCGATCGATACTTAATTTTATTTCGGCAGAACAATGCTTTGTTACCACTGTAGGTAATTAATTTATTAACATTATATTTTTTACTAATTAACGCTATATTACTGCAGTATATGTTTGTGTATAACAAATACTAAATTGTCACTCACTAATAATTACAACCCGACACAGATTTTTCAACACTACGTGCACTTTTCAAACTACCCATGCACCTTGGAACATACCGCAAATCATAATAGCTAATGTACTAAAGATAATTTTTTAAAAAAAAATTTCAGACGAGAATTGCCCGATCTGTTGAAGAATCCCGAAATCCTTGAAATATCAGACAGACTACAAAAGACCCCAGCCCAAATTCTCCTTCGACACACGATCCAGAAGGGAATAATCGCCATACCCAAGAGCACAAATCTCGAAAGACTGAAACAGGTCATTATAAAAACATTATAACAAATTAAATCAGCATGGCATTCCCTCAATTATTTTAATTGCATAATTAATATGACATATTTATTTTCAGAATATTGACATTTTCAATTTCACCATGTCACCGGAGGACGTCGAAAGAATAAACAATCTCGATAAAGGTGAAAACGGACGCGTCTGCGACTTTTCATTCTTCAAAGGACTCGACAAGCATCCAGAATTCCCATTTTAACTATATTATACATCAAATATCAGCACATAATAATTATTCGTGCAATAAATTATAAGATAACAAAAAAAAACAACAACGTTACATTGTCTTGAAAAAAGCCGACGGCAAAATGCACGATTGTCGTTTTTCATTCGTTCAAGGCTACGATCGACTACATTTTAAGACGTAAAATAAATAAATCACTTTATTGTATAAATAAATTTTATATATTTATGTTGGCCTTCGATTGTTTACACGGTGAAACAATCACATAATAATAATGCGGTTGTTATATCATATTTAATCACGAATCTTATTATACGACCTCCTACGTTCATTATTATCAATGTACTTTACTATATTAATACATTAAATACATAAATAAATAAAATAATCAAATGATTTTCTTTTTGTTTACACTATTATTAAATTTGTTTTTGTATTTTTTTCCATTGAATAAAGATTTATTTCATACATGCCCGCATTTTATTTTCATTGGTAGTTAATATCCAACTGTATCCGAATAAATTAAACAGTGACTATTTTAATAATTCATTCATATAAAAAACAGATGATGTAAATGATTATAGAGTATTGCATCATTACAAGAGAGGTGAAAAAGATCATTAATTTCTAAGTAGTAAGATGGATTAATAAACTTTTTTCACAATATGAATTTTAGTTATGAAAAGTAAATTACCGCATGCCAAAAATTAACAGCTCTTCATGTAACGTAATAACTTATTTAATTTTCTTTATAAAATAAATACGGGGTGTAATAAGAAATAATATAATAATAAATTAATAGCGTTGTTTCTAATTAAAAAGACATTTGTTACTTTAGGCTTTTCGGTGAGTTCTAGCAAGACTCTCTTAAATAGTCGTTAACCATGAAATAGTACATTAATTAATTAAATTAACTACTAACTAAAATAGAAAGTTGACAAACTCATAGTTGTTTTTCGGTTTTGATATTAATCTAAATTCCAATATCAAACTGTCAACAAAATAACATATTCTAGGTTAAATGAGGTTAGCATAGACGAGCAAATAATTTTAATGCGCAAAATTTGCTCATTTTGAACAATTAGACCACGTTCATAAAATTGACGTAACGTATAAAAATGAAAGTGCTCCTATTATTTTTTAATTGATTGTCGCTCTATAAGACGGAAATTGCGTGTAGAATATTAATACTAAAAGCTTGAATATGAACTGTTACAGAATTAACAATCCAACTCGGAGATATTAAACCTAGGCAGATTATTATGATGCGAAACAATATTTAATTAAATTTTCACTAAATAAAAGTAGGAGTAATATCCAATTGTATTCAACGGAAGACAGTAGAGCAATTCAGAGGTTAATAGGCCTAAAAATACGTTACAATGAAACCAAATAGATATTTATTAAGCATATACGACTGGGAATGGTACATTAAAACAACGCGTTACATGTTTTATGTAAATATATTTTTTTATGTAATTCTAAATTAAATGATTTTTAGGACACTCTTCTTCGGTTTCGGCAACGACGAAGTAGTATTCTGTTATTTGGTGTGCAGCCATTGCTTGACCCTGTGACATGCCACCTATTTCATACATGAATATTCAGCAATTGCGTCAAAACTAACATCACTATGTCTTTTGTCCTTTCTTTACACCGACAACTTGATGTCGAGGGAGAAGCTCAGTCGCCAAAGAGTCACCACTGAGGGCTGAGCTCCTCCCTTGAAAATGGCCGTCATCTTGGGAAAGTTGGTTCAAGTATATCACTTCCTCAACGACGAGCTCAGCGGTAAGATTTTCCCTTTTAAATTAATTCACTCCCCATAAATAAGTTTGTATGATTGATTCCTAACTAATCTAATATATCACCAGAATACTCAATACTTAACTAATCTTTGAATATAAGAAAAAATAACTACATATGTATCCAATATAAAGGATCCCAGGAAATTGCATTGTACTACTTTCTTTTTAATTAATAACTATTTTTCCACACAAGAACTCCAAAAATGAATATATTTAAAATATTAAATTATTATTGTAAATAGGCAAATTCCGATCTACGTTTATTTGAAATAAATAGTGTAAATTATTGAAATATGTGTGGAAACAATGCAAAGTGGTCGCCATTACTGACCTTTTCATTTAAAATACAAACGGAAATGAGAGTTTGTTTCCTGTTTTCAATGACAATTTTGCGATGTCACAAACATTCAACTAATCAAATATGTAAGAATTTCGATTAACATACATATGAATTATGAAAAAAAATCACCATAAACATGTCCACGTACATAATCAATTTATTACCTCAAAAAGCCCATGTCGTAACATTGTAATGTAACAATTAAATATGCAATTTTTTTAAATACAAAATATTTTTAATGATAATAAATTACTTACTAGTTAATTGAACTTTTTTATAGATCCAAGGACACAAGGATGGTTTCTTATGGACAATCCGTTCCCTGGACTAGCACTAGTCGGAGCGTATCTTTATACAGTGTTCAAATTTGGACCCAGATTCATGTCCAACCGACAACCATTTTCACTAAAACACACAATGATAGTTTATAATATTATACAAATTATAGCTTGTTTATACATAGTGTTTCAGGTAAATTCTGATAAAAACTATCTCAGGAACATAAATAAAATAAATCACTTTACTTTGCAGAGCCTTTCCTTGGGGTGGTTAAGAGATTATGATCTTATTTGTCAGCCCGTTATAGTCAACGATGATCCAATAGCTCTACAGATTGCATGGAAAGTGTGCTATTTCTATTTTATTGTAAAAGTCATCGATCTGTTGGATACAGTATGTTTCTCACATCTATTTACAATTTAAAAATAAATTATTTTCATATATCTTTTGCAGATTTTCTTTGTGATGAGGAAAAAACAGGACCAAGTAACATTTTTGCATGTGTATCATCATGCAGGAATGGTGGTATTATCTTGGAGCATTGTAAAATGGCTGCCGGGTAAAGCGACTCGATTATTTCATTAGAAACTTGTAATTTACCTCCAATGTTCATTTTAGGTGGTCACAGTACAATGTTGATTGTGATGAACTCCTTTGTTCATATAGTAATGTATTTTTATTACTTATTAACTGCCTATGATGAATCATATAAAAAATCTGTATGGTGGAAAAAACATGTCACACAACTTCAAATTGTAATTAATCTTTTAAATTTATTTATCATTCATTTCACTTACTTTGTATTCTTTACATTTCAGTTACAATTCGGCTTGCTGTTTTTACATTTCTGTTCACTTTTAATCAAGGAAAATTGCAAATATCCAACATTTCCAGCTATCGTGTTAATACCTCAAAATTTATTTATGATGTTACTATTTATGGACTTTTATCGTAAAGCTTACCTTGTTAAGAAAAAACTACCAGTTAGTGTTAATGGTCATAATGTCGATGGAGATGTGAGAAAAAAACAATAAAATTTACTTTACATTTACATATAATATGATCTTATTTTTTATGTAGTTGTACAACTCATTTTTTTCAAAAGGATTTCTTTTACTTGTTCAATAATAGAAGGATCACAAAAAGAGTTAATAATACTCGTTGTTAAATGATTTTTCACAGTGCGTTCTTCTTCACATTGTACTCTTTCATAATTTATTTTACTATCTTCAACCATCTTATTGTTGGATAATTTTATTTTTATTTCACTTATATTAGTATCGGCCAATCTGATGAAATCATCACATTCATCAATGATTTTTTTTACATCCAAAAATTTACTTTGAATAACACACATTTCATCTGTTACTTTCTGTCGTTTTGTAACATTGTGAGTTTGTCGTTGATGAATGCATTTCAAAGCTGTTGTTTCCACTTGAGATAGAATTACCGAGAGAGGTGTATCAGGTAAATCATCCTATAAATATGAAAAATATAAATTTGAGATAAATAGAATTGTACTGAAAAAAATTACCTCATTGGGATTTAATGTCTCCTTAATTTGATGATCTGGCAAATCTTTCACTAACTGGGCTATAGTGAAACGAACAAGAGCTTCTTCCAACAAACTTTCTATATCTTCTGTCTCCTGAAAAATGTATATTATGAATTATTTATATAATACAAGTAACATTATTAAGAATTTATTATAAGTACATTTCTAAGCCATGTATTAATAGATATTCCAACAGGAGAAATATTTTCAACGTAATGCCACCATTTGGGAGGTACTATAAGAGCATCGCCGGGCTCTAAATCAACTAATTTTACTCTACCCACTCCTAAAAAAAATAATATCAATAAATAAAATGTTCAGATAAAATCAAAATTAGTAAAACATACTTTCAAAAATATCAAAATTCTCAAGAATGGTAAAATTTATTTCACTATAAATACTTGATTCTTCATAAGGCACTCTAGTGGGTTTTAAATTTGCACATTCTGGTGGGAAAAGTAACCAGCGTTTTCTAAAATATTTAAAGATAAATACGTACATATATTGATGAATAATATTTTTTCTGATGTACCTGCCATAAACTTGAACAACTATATTTCGTCCATATGTATCCTGGTGACACGGAGTATGAGCACCTTTACTTCCTATCCATATTGTAGATTCAGCCGCACCAAGATCACCGAACCCAAAATTACTCCATGAAATTTGCTACTTAATATATTAAATTTATTTCAGACACATAATATAAGATATTTAACTTTGCATATTTATTTAAATTTAATAATCACCTGGAATAATTCACTATCACCAGAAATCCAATGCTGGAGGTGTTTATAATCAAAATACATCCAGTCTTTAACGTTCGATGAAACAAAATTTTCAAATTCGTCGAATGTATAAAATTTGCATGCACACTTGCGTTCCCAGGACGGCTCAATGAACGACACTTTTTCAGGACTACATCTAAAATATAACGAAGTTTTTCATTTGATAAAAAATGTTAATTTAATAATTAATACCGAAATGGTAATTTTTTGTCTCCGAAGTAATTCGACCAATCTTTCAATGCCCACGAGAGTACAGGCCAATTACACACATTTTTAATAACAATTGGGTAATCTAGATTGTTTATTAAATTCTTTAATAGAGACGGATCTTTTTCACTCATTTCGAAATGAATTGTGCCAAAACTAAAGAGGTTGCTGAACTGTCAAAACAAATCAGCGGAATGTATTGCCAGGTAAAAAATAATGGCAATCATACATAAAATATGTACGTACCATAGATAAAAACATAAGATATCCCACGAGTGGCTAAATGCGTGGTTAGTTCAAGTACATCACGTAGCCAAAAACATCAGTTACCTGTCAAACATTATACTGTAAACATCTCTCTTCATATCTTCAGTTATATTTCACAGTAAAATGGGTAAATGCATTGTTACTACATGTCATATGGACTCAAACAGATCTAGGCTAGGCCCAGTTTTTACTCTACTACTTGAGTACTCAGTACTTCTTTGATATGTTTAAAATATTATTGGGTTTTAATCGCCACGCGTATTCTTACAGCCACTCTCAGTGATGACTAGAAACGTGTTGAGTGAGCGAGACAAACTTATACCTTTATCGAATAGGAGAGAAGAGTGCAACAATACAAGGGCTGCTCGAAATTGACACGAATTCATTATATGCAATGCAATATCTTATGTTTATAATTATGATACGGACATTGAAGTTATCTCAATGCACACCAACAACATTTTAGTCATAAATATATACACATTTTCAATCAATAAAACATATATCAAGTTCATTCTCCGCTATACATTAATTGGGATTGGATAAATAGGATAGTCTTAAAATAGAAACTTTAGTATAAATTTATTCATTATTTAGTGTACAGAATGAGGAGAATAAGCAGTGCCTACTATGGAGTAGGCTTTGGATTAAGCCACTGTTTGAATAGTAGGACTGAAAAGTGTATGGAATAGTTAAAAACCATTACTTCCGTTCCCTGAATTTAAATTTGACGGGTGCTTCAGGAGTGAGAATTAATTCATATTGAATATTCAATTCACCATCAAATTCAACGTGGAAATTTCGAATAATCTGTAAAAATTAAATAAAAAAGATAACAGATTTAACATAAAAACTTGTTTTTTAATGTGGAACACACCTTTGCAAAAGTTACCAGCAAACTTAGTTCTATAAATCGTTTTCCCGGACACATTCGTCTGCCCACACCAAATGGTGCAAATACTGAAACCGCTGCCGATTGCGTTTCCTTGTTATCATTTAACCACCTTTCTGGCAAATATTCTTTTGCTTTAGAAAAATTCTCTTCTGAGCTGCATGCAATTTTTGTCTGGCACATAACAACCGTCTATTGAACGTAGAAAAGATAATCAATAAGTAAGTTACGTAGTTAATAAGATGTGACGACATACTCCTGCTGGTAATCTATAACCACTGAGCACCGTATCCTCTTCTAAAACTCTTACCAAACCAAATGCAACTGGAATTAATCTAAAAGCCTCCATCATGCAAGCTTTTGTGTAAGACATTCGTGTCAGGTCTTTAGCAGTTATGTGGTTGGAGTTGGGAGCTATTTCTTCAAGTTCATCGTACACCTTTTGTTGGATTTCAGGATTTTTAGCAACTAAATAAAGTAGGAAAACGAGACTGCTACTTAGCTGAAATAATAATAAAATAAACAACAATAGTGAAAAAGTGTATTTTGAAATTAAAATGTCTTACTGTTGTTACGCCTGCCGCAATAAAATCTATAAGTGCTGACTTTTTGTCTCTTTCGTCGACGTCTTTTTTCACTATTGACATCAAAATGCATTTAATATCATCAATATGAATATCATCTTTATCTTTTTTAACTTTTTCAATAATTTCCGAAACTACACTGTAATTTATTGTAATAAATAAAAAAAAATTAAAGTTACGTATTGTTTGTCGACATTACTTGTAAAGATCATCTTCAGCCTTCAAAAATTTTAAATAATCATTCGTTTTTTTATAATCACCCCAAAAGATTATATTATACTCTCGTTCGCATTTAAATCTTTGTGTCATGGCATCTCTTAACTTTTGGGCTGTTGATGATACTTCATCATCCATAAACATCATTCTTTCACCAAGAACCAAAGTGCAGCATGCTAATAGAAAAAAAACAGCTTTATTCATTACTAATAAATATAATGAGTAATGAACTGGATATTAATGTAGAGTAGGCATATTCTTTACTTACATTCTAAACCATATTTACTTGTAAGCACTTCAAAGTTGTTCGTGTACTCATCTTGATCCTTATTTTTTCGAATAAAATGAATAAAATCATCAGCAATGACACTCAATTCCGGCAAAAAACACATCATTGTCTTGCAGCTTGTGATTTCTGGTGTAAGTTTACTTCTCAAATTTGCCCAAACCTCCCCTTGTCTAAAAGTATTCAATAACGGGTATTATCAAACTGAGTAAAACTAGGTTTTCTAGTATTGAATATACTGACTCATTGGATATCCCACCACTTGCATACCGCTCAGGGGTTGATTTACGGTAATCATTAATTAATTTTGACGGAGAGCGAAAGGGAAAGCGACTTGGATACCGTAGAACCTTTTCCATGTCATTTCTTTGTGTGATCTTTACTATGAACCTTCCACCTTCAAAAACTTCCTTGTATATTTCACCATATCTATGCACCATATCTACGATTTCCTCAAATAATTACATATATTTATAACACGAAGTCAATGACTACGCCTTAAAATGTAAATAAGAAATATTGGGGATGCAAATGCATAAGTGTCTTAGCAGGTTGCTTGAAGTAAGTAATATGTATAATTATGTCATTTGCAAAAATTACCTTCGTTAGCTTCGTGTATTTTGTTCCTTTTATACCTAAATAAATAAATCCATTTTGTTCCGACCAAAGGTAGACTGATTGGTCCAGGCAAACGATGTATATCATATCTATAAGTCTCTTTCTTCGATAAACTCTTAAACAAACTTACTAAAACTATGACAGAACATAGTAAAATCCAAACGAGAACATTGTCTATGAAGACTGAAACCATTTTTCTGGTGCACTACTGTCAAAACCTGAAACGAAAATTTAAATTTGATTTGAATAAAAACCGTACGTGTATAAATTGCCTATATCAAGGCGCTACAACACAATTTCCAATTAAACGTTTGACATATTCAGTACATCGTAAAAAAATAATCTCAAATTAAATTACCACATTCAAAATAATGACAAAGCTGATCAATTGTTGTAAAAAAATAATGAACAACTTGTTCATACGACCCACCGACAATAAATGTCACAATAGGAATGGATGTTACTATTAATAAATTCATTAATTTACAACCAAATTTATATCATCAGAATAAATATTTTATATCTAATCTAAGTATAATGTTTATTGTATACTGTTGAATGCCAGGACTGAAGGGTGACCGTGTTATATTGTTTTTTTTTAATTTTATCAATAGATTTATACAGCAAATAATATAGTACTGTATTTATAAAAGTGAAAACTTTTTTCCGCAATAATAAGTAGAAATAAAATCTGAGACACATTAACAGTAAACAAAGTAATAAGCAATATCAATAATTAGCGTATCGTATTATTCAAAAATGATTTAATAAGTGAAATTATTCCAGGGATAGAACTTGAAATAGTATGTATATTATACATTTTGTCGTTGAAAGATTATTTCATTTCGTACAAAATAGGTGATTACTCTGTTTATTTATCCCATTGTTTGAACTAAAAATTATTTGAGCAGTAGAGTAAATTAATTTAGTACAATATCCACAGCAGACATTCAAATACAATAACCAATTTAAAGAAAAATTATGTAAAAAAATATTTTAATAAAAAATAAAATTATGTAAAAAAATATAAAATTTTTAGTTAAATATTCTGCATAATCATTTTTTAGCTTCTTGGCATAGTTGAATACTTCAAGTTTGTGTTCTTCAGATAAATCAACGAAGAAAGTAATTTCATACATAGCAGATTGTGGCATATCGATATGCAGCATTTAGTGATTGCAACATTATAGTCTAGTGACATAATCGTCTGTCCTGTCCGTGGATATGTCATCTTCAAGGGTATGATTTTGTTAAGCTCTTGTATATTTCAGCTTCTAGCAAATCATTTTTCGCTAAATCAGTCCCAGTTCCACCTTCTTACAATATTTTTTTCCTTTATTACATTACATGAGATCTACTTATATGTAACCTCTTACTTAACCGAGATCAGGTTTAAATATTTTTATGATTTTGTTTTATCAAGACGTTTCGAAATATAAAAAACTAGACTTAATTATTTATAAATATCACTTTTTAAAAACTTCATCGTTATTAGATAATATAATAGATGTACCTTAGTATTGCATCCTAGTTTAGAATAAGAAGTAACTTTTACAGTACACAAGTTATTAGCGATTAACATTATACTATAAATTTGCAGTCAGCAATGAGGCTCCTCGCCATCACCAACCAATTGGTTCGCAGTTCAACCAGGAGAAGTGTTCAAACTACTCCCGTTGTCCGAGCATCAGTTGCCGAAAGGGAAGCTGAAACTAGAGCTGGTCTTGAAAAACTTAAGCAGCTCCAAGAAATGTTCCAAGTATGACAAAGATTTATTTTCAAGTACAAATATCTGAATACATAGTGTTTGATACATTTTTTTCTTTTGCAGAAAGATGACAATATACCTGTTCATTTGAAAAAAGGAGCGGTTGACAAATTCCTTATGTACACCACATTTGCTCTCATCGGTGTAGCTACAGTTGTTTCTGGTGAATTCATTTACACTTTGTGTTACCCACCAAAACAAGATTAGATGAAAAAAAACATTTAAATTTAGAAAAAAAAAGTTAGCAGCATTTCTTATTGCATTTCAGTTGTCTTTGAAATAGTGGGGTTTATTTTTCTATTCATTTTCCACACAGAATAATATTTTGTTTATTTTATTTTATTTACAAACTGCATTCCATGCTTATTACCTCTGCTAGTTAAACTGTATTATTTCTATAATAAATTACTTAAAAATATGCCATTATTTTTATTCAACAATTGTAGAGAAAACATTCCACATTAAATGAGAAATTTCAAACCATAACTGTGATGCAAATAATTATAACTGGTTTCATAATTACATAAATTCATATGTATTTTACAAAAGTAAAGGAAAAAAATCTCTGAATCTGAATCATTAATAGAGGGTCAAACAGTCGACCACATTTTTTGTATAATCTTCTATATATCTATATAGAAATGATTTGATTGAAGATCAAAGCATACATAATCGGGGTTTAATGCACCTAAAAGTATATTAAAGGAGAACATACATACAAAATCTAAAATGTATAAAAAAATATTCTAATTTAATCGCATTCATCTAATTTAAGTATCTCCTAGTATCAGAAAGTGCATGTAACGCTGATCAAAGCACTCTGTTGTGTATATTTCTTCGATTCATGAAATATAATTGGTGGAGATACATCAAATTAAAAAATATATATATCCAAATGTTTTAAATATTTAATACAAATATTTTTATGATTATTATAAATATTTCAAAGGAATGCAAACTTAATTAAAATGAATACAACAACGATGACCAGATATTTCAATAAAATATAAATACAATTTAAATTTCTAGTGCATCTTATTATTATATTCAATAGCATTTATCAGTCTTTAGAGGAGTTAATATCACTATTATGGTGAACTTCAATGTTAAATTTACAAATTGGCATGGATTGTATTTCCGCGGTGACAACACAATTTATTCCGAGATTGGCCAACCCTCCTCGGAGAAGTCCGCAGGTGAATGCTACAAACTGGAAATAATAAATTAATATTTATTTGTTATGTGAGAGGTTGTAAATGTATATAGATAAAAAATAAGTACTCTTGGTGCATATTCAAGATATTGTTGTCCATTGGAAAATTTGGTAAGGAAGCGAAAGGCATTATCTTGCATCGTGTAAATTCCCTGGTGATTCGTACGCAAGTTGTCGATTTGTTTCTTATAGATACAACTCCAGAAGTCCGTGCAGATGAACTTGACAGTGTCTAACTCGTCTTTGAACCTGGGCCACTCTTTAGTGAGCCTCTCCATTACTCTGTAGCCAACACTGAAGCCGATTCCTTCAGTCACAACAACTTCCTCTCCTTCCTTTCCCTCCTTTTTTTCAATGCCATAGTTAACAATTTCGCTGTGCAAGAAGTCAAATAGGGTTTCGTCTGCCATATCTACATCTATTATTATTCCACCTATTCTATGACAGAATAACCTCAACTCAACACTGCTGTCAAAATATTAACATTTTATTTATTTCCTAATTTATATTGATATCTACTTTATAAAAATTTACTGAATTAAAAATAAATTAATCTTTTTAAAAATGTCTTGGATGTTGGTACATGTACAATTAATTTTTCATTAGTCGAAAAAAAAATCAGATTATAATAATGAGAAATTAATCAGGAATATTTTTATTTGTTGTTTTAATGCATTGTTTATTAAATAGTTTAATAACAAAAATGTTTTCATGTATACATGAAACAGCGGTTTTCGGAGTGTCAAAATTTGGCGCGAATTATTGTGGTTGTGTCGTGAAGACTTGAGAAGCTTTAGTAAAAATGGAAGGTTTTGATGATGGAGGAATATTTTACTCTGACAGTCTTGGAGTACCTGGTGGCCAAGGAGACTCCTCGGGAGCACCTTCTCTTTTAGCCATTAAAAAAAAATTCAAAGATTTCATCAGACAGTTCCATCAAGGAAATTTTGACTACAAATACAGGTTCTTATATAGATGACGTCTATATTATATGTCTTATTAAGTCTTTACTGATGTATTATTTGTTATCAAAAGAGATGCCTTGAAGCGCCAGTACAATATGGGGCAATACTATCTTGAAATCAACATCGAAGATTTGTCCAGTTTTGATGAGGTTTTGGCAGAAAAACTATATAAACAGCCCGCTGAACATTTGCCAATATTAGAAGAAGCTGCAAAAGAGGTAAGCTGTTAATTATTTCAAAACCATTATTTTCAAATCATTAAATTGTTTTATAACTTGTTTCCAGGTAGCAGATGAAATAACTGCTCCTAGGCCTGAAGGTGAAGAAAAAGTCGAAGATGTACAAATTCTCTTGAATTCTGATGCTAATCCGTCATCTCTTCGTGATATGAAAGTATGTATTTCATGAATTAACGCTTAGTACCTACAGACTGGTATTGAAATTTTTATATTTTAGTCTGAAACTGTTTCTCGGCTGGTGAAAATTCCTGGTATCATTGTGTCTGCTTCAGGAATCAAAGCTAAGGCAACAAAAATTTCTATTCAGTGCCGTTCATGCCGAAATGTCATTCCTAATTTGTCAGTCAAACCTGGTCTTGAAGGATATGTCATGCCAAGAAAATGCACCACGTAATATCCACTTTGCTTCTCAATTTATATTCAGCTTATGAATAAAAATTAAAGTTATTTTATTCTACAGGGAACAAGCTGGAAGACCTAAGTGTCCTCTCGATCCATACTTTATCATTCCTGATAAGTGCCAGTGTGTTGATTACCAGGTTTTTACTGTTTTATTATTTATTTTGGTTTTTTTGAGTGTTATAAAATGATTAATTGAATTTATGTTTCAGGTATTAAAATTACAAGAATTGCCCGAAAGTATACCCCAAGGTGAAGTTCCCAGACATCTTCAACTCTATTGTGAAAGGTATTGTCATAGCATTATTAGATTTGAAGATATGTTTTGCACATGTAGTTACAAACTTATTATGTATTACCAATTTTAGATATCTTTGTGAAAAAGCAGTACCTGGAACACGTGCTTGTGTATTAGCTATTTATTCTATAAAAAAAGTGTCGAAAGCAACTCGTGTAAGTATCAGTATCTGTTTAATTTGAAAAAATGAAAATGATTGTCACAGATTTATTTTTAATTACTAGAGAGATGGAAAAGAAAAAGCAAATGTTGGTGTTCGTTCAGCTTATCTTCGTGTTGTTGGAATAAACGTTGATACTGAAGGGATTGGCAATATTACCAATCAGCCCATATCTGCAGCTGAAGAAGAACAATTTAGACGTCTCGCTTCCTCGCCTGATGTTTATGAGAGAATCGCCACGTCTATTGCTCCAAGCATCTTCGGCGCCAAGGACATTAAGAAAGCTATTGCATGCCTTCTTTTTGGTGGTAAGTTTTCCTTTTAATAACTTCCAGACCATGATCAGTTTGTCACCAGTTCTGTGCTAACAATATTGTTTCAATACATTAGCACATAATACTGTCTGAAACATTGACCAACATATTTGAGATGTATATCTAATTTTTTAAATTAAGGCCTAATTAAAAAAAACTACAGATATATTTTTAAGTTTGTACACTGTAAATGATTAATAAAATATATGTAAATAAAATAGTTGCCCTCGGCAGTACATTCATTAAAAAGTAGCCCCCAACATTTAAAAGACACCCCTGGTACAAAGTATTATATATTATAGCATTGTACATATTTATAATTAAGGTTCAAGAAAAAGGTTACCGGATGGTCTAACTAGACGTGGAGATATCAATGTACTTTTGCTTGGAGATCCGGGTACAGCGAAATCTCAGTTATTGAAGTTTGTTGAGAAAGTATCACCGATAGGAGTTTATACCTCTGGTAAAGGTTCAAGTGCTGCTGGTTTAACAGCTTCAGTTATAAGAGACCCAGCGACGGTACATATCATCTTATTTATATCTTATACAAAAAATATATATGAAATTGTATTTTATTTATTGTTATTTCAGCGTAATTTTGTCATGGAGGGCGGAGCTATGGTTTTAGCTGATGGTGGTGTTGTGTGCATTGATGAGTTTGATAAAATGAGAGAAGATGATCGAGTTGCCATTCATGAAGCCATGGAACAACAGACTATTTCAATTGCTAAGGTATCTTATTTATCTTCTACGACTTTTAATTAAATTACTTAAACTTATTATTTAATTGACTAGGCTGGTATCACAACAACTTTGAATTCAAGATGCTCAGTATTAGCTGCTGCAAATTCAATATTTGGACGGTGGGATGATATCAAAGGAGAAGAAAACATCGACTTTATGCCCACAATTCTTTCTCGTTTTGATATGATATTCATTGTTAAAGATGAACATGATCAAAATCGTGATATTGTATGTCAATTTTTTAATTTCTTAAATTATTATTGATTTATTTATAATTGTCATCTATTGTAGACTCTAGCGAAACACATTATGGCAGTTCATATGAATGCAGCGCAAGCTACAAATGAACCAAAAGAGGGTGAGTTATCTCTATCATTCCTTAAGAGATTTATTGGATTTTGCCGCACCAGATGTGGTCCTAGATTATCTGCTTCTGCTGGTGAAAAACTCAGGAGTCGATATGTTTTGATGCGAAGTGGAACAGTTGAACAAGAAAAAATTACTGAGAAAAGACTTTCCATACCTATAACTGTCAGGTACAATACAATGATTTTCTATTCTTTTTACCTACATTATTAAATAATCTCATTGCTTTTAGACAACTTGAAGCTATCATTCGCATCTCAGAATCATTGGCTAAAATGCAGCTTCAACCATTTGCTACCGAAACTCATGTTAATGAAGCACTTCGACTTTTCCAAGTTTCCACTTTGGATGCTGCAATGTCCGGCACTTTAGCAGGTACAATAACTCAATAAGTCATATCTAACTCTTGAATGTTAATATTTAAAAAAAACTTTTAGGTGCTGAAGGATTTACCACCGATGAAGATCATGAAACACTGTCACGGATTGAAAAACAACTCAAGAGACGTTTTGCAGTTGGCTCTCAGGTTTCCGAACAAACAATCATTCAAGATTTCTTAAGGCAAAAATACCCGGAGAGATCCATTCTGAAAGTTGTTCACACTATGATTAGAAGAGGAGAGTTGCAACATCGAATGCAACGAAAAATGCTATACAGACTTTCATGAGTAATTTTTTACTTTTCATTTACAAATCATAATTTTCAAATAAAAACTGTCAAGATTTTGTTACATTTTAATATAACGCAGTATTCCTTTACATTATAATTTTCTCAATAATTGAAATATCTGTTTTATTTTTTTAAGCCTTCTCAAGCAATTAATTACTCCTGTTCAGGAACCAAATTAGTATAAAGAAAATAAATATAGATTAAAGCATTTTGACCAGTCAATACCATATTATGTTAATTAATTCAATAATATCAATCAGTTTTACCAAAAGGATATTCTGGATGAGCATCTACTCCTTTCCAAAACAAAAAATCAATTATCCTACCATTTTCTCCCAAGTCTAAAGAGTTTAGTGTTTGTATGTCAATTTCATCCAGCTCAAAATAAAAAATCTTTATATTTTCTTTAATTCTTTTTTCATTGCTACTTTTTGGAATCACGACTATTTTGTTCTGCACCAAGTGTTTCAATAAAATTTGACCTGAAGTTTTGTTATACTTTTCAGCGATATCTTTCACAATAGGGTTTCCAATCACATTTGGATGATTTCTCAACCTTTTAAGGATAAAATCATAATTAGTATCAATGTAATCTTGTACCTATCAAAATTGGACAATATATTTTACTCACATGTAATTGTATTTATTAGCAAAATGATTTGTTGACCCGGGACTGCCAAGTGGGCTATAAGCAGTAACTATAATGTTTTTTTCAGCACAATAAGCTCTTAAAACAGTTTGTTGCAAATATGCATGTAGTTCAATTTGTAAAACATGTGGTTTTATACTAGCATTCTCATAAATACGCTTTAATTGTGATAGATTAAAATTCGATAAACCTATACTTTTAGTGAGGCCTTGCTCCATTACTTTTTCCATAGCCTGAAATCGAATAAAATAAGGAATAACAAATATGAAACATTATATCCATTGTAACCCAAATTTACCTTCCATACAGATATATGATTTGTTTCCTTATCCAAAACATAATTCCCATTAGGATCAATTTTAGGATTGCTTGTATTTTCTTCACATAAAAATCCAAATGGGACGTGAACAAGGTACAAGTCAACATAGCTCAGTTTGAGTTTTTCCAATGACTTCTTCAAGAAAAGTTCAACGTCGCATGCTCTATTTGCTATATGTGGTAGCTGTTACAGTTAATAAAATATATTTTTCAAGAGAAGCATTAATATTAAAAATAAATAGATAAAACCACCTTTGTAGTGATGAAGATATCTCTTCGCTTCAATTTGTTTTGAGAAAACCATTTGTCTAATACATTTCCTATAGTGTCTTCGTTGTTATAATTGAATGCTGTATCTATCATTCTGTATCCTGCAAGCAGAGCTGTATCGAGAGCGTTTTCAACATCATTGTTCTGTGACTGAAAAATAACAGGACAACAAAAATTTAAGCAAAATCAGTAATTTTATCAATATTACCTGCCATGTTCCTAATCCAACTAATGGTATAGATAATTCAGTTCCAATAATTGGAATATAATCCATCGTGTAACGTAGTTTCGAAATAGAATTATACACTTGTTTTGGTGATTTTTAATAATACATTGGCAGTTCTATTATTATCATTCTTGAGTAATACCTAGTTTTCATTCAATCTATTTTTAGTTCCCAAATAATTTTCAAATCTAATTTTTCATTCAGAATATGATTTGTTTTTTATCATTCGCAGTTGGTCGCAACGGTGGATGGTATCGAGTTAGTACAAAAAAGAAAAAAATGTAGGTAAAAAATACATGTTATGTTTTGCTGGAGCTTTTAATAATTGAAAATGGGAAATCTACAGTAAATATTTATTTATATAATTCAAAAGATAAAAGTAATATTTATTTATAACGATATCAATAAATGTAATGGTGTTACCACTGCAATCACAGTGTAGTGTCACCGGTGACTGGTCAGTACCTGTCCTTACTCATCGCCACCGCAGGTGAGGAGTATTATCTGATTTATTCCTCTTGCCATTCTTAGATTGTATTACAATACATTTTAACCATTTTCCACTTCTCTGTTTTATCAAATAATCTCGAAAATAATTAAGGCTTGCGTTTATTGTAACATGTTTGGTTGTTACTACTTTCACCGCTTTTCTAAGAAATTTTAATGAGACTTGTGTGATATATGTTAATTTTATTTGATGACTTCATTATATTTTAGTATAATTTAACATTCGTGCATTATTAACAATACACTTAAGAAATTGGTATATTAATGAGGCGATTCAAAGTTCATCACGATTATCATAAATTTTTTTCATTGTTCATTTGCTTTCACTGCTTATTAACGTTGTATGGTACTTAATTAATTATATCTCATTTTGCTTAATTTTAAATAGGTACTCTTTTTTTCATTAAACATATTTTATTCTTTATTTTGAGTGATAACACACAAATATTTAACGACTCTATATTTTATCTTTTTGAAATAAAAAAAAAGTGATAAGAAAAAAAATACACTTAAATTGTGTTACATTACTTAGCAAATATGAAGTTTATGCTTATTTGTATGCCGACTGCTGTGCTATTTCTGTTCTCATATTATACTGATAGCAACTGCTTTGTTGTATCAACTGTTTTGGAAGAAAAAACATGTTCAGTATTTGTTTGTTTCAGATAAATCTACACGATGGGTAAAATTGTTAATTTGTTGAAACAAATTTTGCTAAGGCTTACAGAACTAGCGTTTGTATTTGTGCTAGTCGTGTATATGCCTGGACTTCCGCCGGAAGGAAAGTTTACAAAAAATCAGTAAGTTTCAATTTCAGTTATCAGATAATTAATATTGTAATTTAATTAATAAACATTTTTTTTTGTATTTTGTACTTTAGCATTGTACCATCAAAGGCACTTGATGGAGTTTATGCTTTAAACAATGATATTAATAATGCTGAACATCTTTTCACTGATAAATTGAAAGGACCAGAACAATTTGTTGAATATAAGAATGAACTTTACACTGGAATACACGGTGGAGAAATAGTCAAACTATTACCAAATGGAGATGTTGTTCCTATTGCAAAAATCGGTCATGCTTGTGGTAATTATATTTATAAATTTTTTTTCCCTAATTTATATTTTATATGAGTGGTGTAAATTTGTATTCAATTTGTAGATGGTTATTGGCAAGAACAAAGATGTGGTAGGCCTTTAGGCTTGGCTTTCGATGCTTCTGGAAAATTATATGTGTGTGATGCTTACTATGGAATCTGGAAAGTAAATATTGATAATGGACACAAGCAACTTTTAGTATCGCCACAAGTTGAAATTGAGGGTCGTAAACCCAAAATATTTAATTCATTGGTAATAGCTTCAAATGGAGACTTCTATTGGACTGATTCGTCATCAGATGTTCAGATCTCTGACGGTTTTCTCGCCTTGTTCCTGGATGGCAGTGGCCGGTAAGAATTTTTAAACAAATACACAAGTTTTTTAAATTTATTCAAACTTATATCAAATGTTTTTTAGTCTTTTCCACTATGATGCTAAAAAGAACACCAGTAGTGTTTTACTAGACGGATTGTGGTTTGCCAATGGCGTTGCATTATCTCCCAATGAAGAATTTGTAGTAGTGAGTGAAACAGCCCGTTCCCAAATCAGAAGATATTACTTGAAGGGACCGAAAAAGGGAACTGACGATATTTTCATTGATGGACTTCCAGGTAATTGAAACACACTATAAAGAAATTAATAAATACACTATATTGGCATTAATAAAAATAATTATAATTAATAGGCATGCCTGATAATCTTAAAAGTCTATCAACCGATGGTCTTTTGGTCCCATTAGTAGTGGCCAGAGATGAATCTCATCCAGCTATTACTCAGTCTCTTGCACCTCATCCGTTGATAAGAAAATTTGTGTCTAGAATTATTACGTTGATTGAAATGCCATTTGTATTTGCACAGAGAATCATGCCACATAAAGCTTTTGAAATGGCCATCAATTGGGTATGTTATTTTAAATTAATATCTTATATGTATATTAAATAATTACTCATATTATTTTAGATTGGACACTTTGAATCTGTCCAAGCATTAGTACCAAAACGGGTAACCATATTGAAGATTGATTGGTCTGGAAATGTTGTCGAATGCTGGCATAATTTAGATGGCTCTCTCAAGGGAGTCAGTGAAGTTCATGTTTTCCATGATAAACTTTACTACGGTAGTCCTTATTATAATTTTGTTGGCCGCACAGAATATCCTGGAAAACGAATTGTCCAAAAGGTAAATATCAAAATGGTTGAACAGCCCCCAGTGCCAAAACCAACCGAAAGTCCTAAACCGTCTACTGCTAAACCAACAGAAAAGGTTAAAGTTACCACACAACCTCCACCGCCACCTAAAAAACAAGATTCACCCAAGCCCACTGAAGCGCCTAAACCTAAACCGTCTGAAACACCTAAACCCACTAAAGCTCCGAAAGCATCTGAAACTCCCAAACCAACTGAGGCTCCTAAACCATCAGAAACTCCCAAACCAACTGAGGCTCCTAAACCATCTGAAACTCCCAAACCAACTGAAGCTCCTAAACCATCAGAAACTCCCAAACCAACTGAAGCTCCAAAACCATCTGAAACTCCCAAGCCTGTGAAAAAGAATGTTGAATCTGACAAAAAACATAATCCTGCTCCACCAAAACCTGTTCAAGTAAAGTCTGAAAATAAGGCAAAACCTCCTAAGAAAAATGATTTACCCAAAGACGATTTAAACAAGGAAAAATTGAAGGGAGAAAAAATTGTGAAACCAAGATTAGATAATACAGTTCCCAAACCTATTGTTGAAGAAATTCCATCAGACACCAAACGTCCCAAAGAAGAAAGTTTGAAGGTTATTGCCAAGGAAGGTCCTATGGAGTATCCTCATCCGGATACAAAAAAAGCTGTGCCTAAAAACACGAAACCTTAAATTTTTGTTGTGAAAATATTTATAGATTTATTTTTATGTTAAATGCAGCTTGAAAAATATCACATCCACATTTTCTGCTTAAATGGTATTAGTAATTTTTATTGCCCAAATTGAGAATTTTCATATTCAATGTGAAGATTAAACTTGCTTTTGTTACACAATACAATTAAAATCATTTTCCATTGCATAGAAAATATTGATCTATTTTAAATATGTTTTGTATTTTAAAAGAGCAACAATCGCACCAGGGTAATATTCCATAATGATAAGAAGTTTGCTCTTTTATACTGCACAACAATAAATAATAGCTCTGTTAATAAACAAGAAATTTAAATTCTCATGTCTCTCTTTATATTTTAAGCATATTGTTATATCTATGATTTACTATTATAGCTGTTATTTCTATTAAGATTTTTAAAAATTTCCATTTCTTGAAACCTGTGATCACATCCTATTATTATTTATGTAGAATGCTAATATATACTTCATACAGCGAAATTTATAAATATGTGATACTATTTTCTTAAATGATTTATTTATTTGAAGTAATGTGATTTGGACAGCTACCATTACCTTCTTTAATTTTTTATATATGTATGTACTTAGAAATGCATTTTTTTTGTAAAACTATTCAGTAAGTCAAACACACCATGTGAAATACTTTAGGAATCTCATAAATTAATTACAGCTTTAATGTTATTCATTCCTGATTTAATAATTGACGAATTAATTATGTATCTTCAAAGTAACATAAGAAACACATTCAGTCGAAACCATAATTATTATTAGATCTCGCATCATAAGTAATAGAAGTCTGAACTATTCTCATGTATGTGTATACTTTTTTTATAACTGTTTATAATAATTTTGTATAATTCCCAGCTTCATAATTCGGTTGATAATTAGAAAGTAATATGTAGTTCTTTTCTCAGTTTAATATACATATAAATAAGAAGTAAATGATCTGATTCTTTGCATATAGTGTATGCTTATTCTCATTCTGTGGTTGTAATTTTTTTCATCCAGTGAGCTATTGATTGATTTGCTGTTTATTTTTAAAAATCTTGTTACATTTTTTTTATTAAACCAATATATTTGAACATAATTTTTGTACTTGTATATTCAATAAAATGTTGGAAAAATATAAATTGTGTTTGAATTTCTCAACACTATTTGTATATGGTATATGAATAAAATGGGTAAACCTCAGTGATTATTTATATCCAAATTTTTTATCAGTTGGTTCAGAGGTTTGTCCTCTGATGTTGAAATGGTTTATTAGTTTAGATATCTACAATTATTTTGGGTAAAACTCATTGCATTTTTCTAGGCTGGATCTATTCTGGGTTCATTTTTAATTCTAACTAGACTATTGTTACTAGAAAAATGATTCCAATCCCAATGGATTGATATTAGACCATCGCATTCTACTTTATATTTAGAAACAATTGAATGCGTACTCTGTTAACGGTTAAATTAATCGTTAATTAAAATAAATCAATGGTTTCATGATGAAGATCAATCGCTATTTATAAATATTATAAATGGTTTTGTATGTACTGGCAAGAAGATAGTCTTTTGGCGGGAGAACGCCTTGGATAGTTGTCACGAGTTGACGAGTTAACGGGAGGAGAAGCTGTGGAGTGAAGACTGAGATGGAGGATGAAGTAAAGGAACAGTTCCTCGTACTCGGAGTCAGTCTGGATGACGAGGCACTGCAGTACTGCGCCACTGTCTGCAGCAACAGGAAGATCAGCGCTGATGAACTGGCCGAGGTTTGGCTGCTGCACTCCATCACGCACTGTCAAGGAGCGCAGCCCACACTGGACCTCCTGCAGCAGATGATACACAAGCACTTCTCTGGTGAGCGCCATCACGACTATCACGACTATCAGGACTACAGGGAGGAGCCTGCACTATCCACCCACGGCGACCATGACCAGTATCCTTTAGATTTATAATCAAACTAACCATAATAATAATTCAAATTAAATACAATATATACCTTAACCCAGAGATCAGATTTCACGACGATAATGTCATTTCAGATTATCTAACCACTCCCAAGGTGAGCATCTTATTCTTGCGTTACTTTCCTGAATTGTTAATTTGTTCATTGGGTTATGGACTAGTGCACAGGGATTTTTAAATTGTGACTAGACCTACACTCATTAAATAAATTGACAGACTTTCATCGCAGTGATTAAAAAAAACCAGTTAAGTTAAAGAAAAACCACTAAAAATGTCCTTTTCCCTAGAATATTAAAAATGAAAACGGACTATCTACTCCGAGTAATCGGCAATCAGGACCCAACGGAACACCACTATCGTCTTTGAAACCTGTAACTTATTCTTCTTCAAAGTCAGTGCTTCTCAAATTACAGCATTATTTTAATCAATTCATTTATTAATATTGATAAATTGATATTCACCAGACACAAATCTGCAAAATTTTCAACCAGAACCAACTCGGGAGAAGTGCTTACAAATTACGGCAATAATTCAGAATCTGTAATTTGGATGAATACTTCTGGAGATTCTTGTAAAATTAAGCTTCTTCCTAACGTGTCCGGTACAATTTTGTCACATAAAGCGATGTAAATATATTTCACGCTTCCAAAAGAATACTGTTATGTACATTGTTTTTTCTGTATTGAAAAATTAACAATTTTAAGTTACAGCAGTGTCTTTTTTGAAGTGCAATTAATCTTTATGAAATGGTTTTAATGCTCTCGATCTTTTAGGTATGGCTTCGAATTACTTCAAGAGAAAGCTAATATATTAGACAGCCATATTAAATATTTATCCCAGTATATTTTACATAAAGCGGGAGTTAAAGAGACTTTGTCTGTCAAGACAAAAACGCAAGTAATTTACACCCTGAAACATTGGTCAATTTATCATATTTATATTATCAAACATTTCAGACTCCAGCAGTAGTTTTTGGTCGAATTGATTGTGATTCGAATGGTCGGCTCAATTCAAAATCTGTTGTTCTTCAAGGAACATGGGATGAATCCCACGCTCACGCTGTTGCAGTCGATCTTGATTCGTAAGTCGACTAAATCGTAAAGTCTAAATATTTTATTGAGTTTTATCCCCAAATTTCTATTTATTCGTACAGATTAAAAAACTATTCACTGTTTCCTGGCCAAATTGTAGCAATGAGAGGATTGAATATTCGCGGTGACAAGTTTTATGCTCAAGAAATATATTCTGATGGTTCACAAATTGTACCTAAAATAGACGATTCATTTTCGTTTGGAGGTAAATTTTCGTAAAATAAAATTGTAAGTACTTTAAATTCATTGAAAATATTTTTAGGAGCTTTACATATAGTGATTGCATCAGGACCGTACACCACGTCGGATAGTTTAGATTACGATCCATTAACAGAATTAATTTCATTTATCACCAAACATAAACCACATGTGGTTGTGATGATTGGACCGTTTGTAGATTCTAGTCATGACTCCGTTCAGGACAACACCATAGCGGAAAGTTATAAATCATATTTTGAAAAATTAGTAGACAAAATAATGTCTGCTGTGGAAATTTCCAGGTATAATCAAATCGAATCTTTCATATAGCAATGTTCTAACAGGTGATCTTGTAGCGGACATACCCAAATAGTGATGGTGTCTTCACACAAAGATATATTCCACATGGGCGTTTATCCGACATCTCCATTTACATTGCGTAAAACCTATCAGAATCTAACAATGGCGCCGGATCCTTGTATTTTAGACATCGAAGGAGTGAAAATTGGATTAACTTCAACGGATATTTTAATGCATTTGAGCCGCGAAGAAATTACACTGTGAGTTGATGAAATTTTACATTGTTTATGTTGTATTAAATAATAATATTATTATAGACCTCTACAAGGACCTGATAAAATAGGCCGTCTATGCACTCATTTATTAAATCAACAAAGTTTTTATCCGCTGTGGCCACCGAATGCCGAAATGTCAGTCGACTCAGCATTATGGAGTGAATATTCTCACATGTCCTCTCCACCAAATATTCTTGTGCTTCCATCTGATTTACAGTATTTCGTCAAAGTAATTTATCATACTTATCTATCGTTGAATTTTTATTTACATAAGATTATTTTTAGGATATCAACAACTGCATTGCAATCAATCCCGGGCATCTGACAAAAGGTATCGGGGGTGGAACTTTTTCCAGATTACATATCATTCCGAATTCAGCATCACTCGACGTTTCATGTCAAATTTTAAGAATATAATTTATAATAATATATTTATTAAAAAAAATAAAATCGTGTATAAAATAATAAATTTATTAACAAAAAATTATTTAACAACATACACCTTTTCTCCCAACATAATTTCTCCCTCTTGTCTTAGAGCCAGATGAATTCCCATCACCGGGCTACTCTTATCAAAATTATTGAATTTGGGATCTCCTACTTTTCTATACCTGAAAATTAATAAATAAAAAAATTATAGTCATAAAAATTCCATGTTAAAAGTAATTTTGGGCCATATTCAGTGTAATAGTGTAATGGGAGTGTGTATGTGTGTACACCAATTCTAGCAAGCTCTAGTCTATTTGTACGCACATAAGGCCCTTTGTGACCTTTTTCAATAACTGAGAAGTGAATTCGTTAAATGTTTATTCTCTTAAAATTAATGCATCCATAGAAGCCTGATTTCATTTAATGATAAGATTTTAACTATTTTATCGTTGTGGAAGTTATCTGGTATATTCCAATAATTTTGATTGTTTTTAATATTGAAAATAAATTGCAGTCTTACGTTTTTAGAGTTTTCAACGGTTCTCCTAGAGGATGCTTTATTCCAGTTTCAGGATCAACGGTTGTCATCACACATCTGAAAGAACATTTGATGAGATAAACTTGCTTATAATATTATTCGATTGGGTGTTTTATACCTGGTGCATTGTCTGACAACTTCAAAGATAACATCACCGATTTTTACCCACTTCCAATAATCTTCTTCCAAAGGCTCGGCTCCTTTCACAACAAAATTTGGTCTGAAATTCTGCGGTTTGACATTTTCAGTCAAGCGGCTGTTTAAATCATCGATGGAACTCTCGTTTATAAGATTGTACGATGTGAGATCTGGGAAAGCTCCCTTAAAATATTATTTAGACTTAATAAATAAAATTCAATTACACAATGATGAATTTATATTACGGCATCATCATCTTTGACATATTCCTTGTCGTTGCTCCTTCTATATTTTGTATCAGAACGTGGATAAAAAGCTAAACGAAGACCGGAGGGAGAATCGAGAATGTATCTGAAAGATTATAATCATGTATATTTTTTTGCACATCGATAACTATAAAAAATTGTAATTTGTACTTGGAAAACCACTCGGCAGATTCTTCACCACAATCTATGCTTTTAATGGGATTTTCCCAAACTGTTGCTGTTATCTCATTATTTTCGCTTAAGTTTTGTATATTTATCATGAGATCAGGCATATTCGGTGCACTGAGAATTAAAATATCATCCAAAATTGTTGGTGTAACCAAAACAAGCTTTGGATGTTTCCTAGCCGATATAAAATTTCCTTTAGAATCGACAACCACAAAATTTCTAAAAAAAAGAAATGTTGAATATTATGGGTTTTATGTAATTTTATATATTTGATGATTTTCTTCACCTGTCCCTTAATAAACCTGATTTAAGACCCAAGTATGTGCATTCCATAGAATTCAATTTGATGACTCCACATGACTTTATTGGAAAACACATCAAGTCGCTAAGTACTCCGACTTCTTTCCAATCTGTGGGTAAGGAAGTTTTGCGCTTTCTATATAAAATTGTGACTACAATAACCCCAAGGGCGATAACGATGGAACATAATACTTTTTCTAAAAACAACAGACGTAAATGGAATAACATTATTATAATGAAAACTAAACAGTTCAAACCTCTGGTAGTATCCATATTCTGCGTAACAGAAAGACCGTTTAATATTGTTCGCAGTGGTTTGCAGATTGCTCGTATATAATATTTTGTTTTTGTTACATTTGACGTTCACTAGATTGGGCGGGTATATTTTTGATAAACATAAAAAGAGTTCAATTTTCCATCATTTCAGATAAGATTAGAAAAATGCATCCAAAATATTTGGTATGAATTTTTGAAATAGTTTTTAATAGCAAAAAAAAAATATGTAGAGAGATTTTTGATTAAAAAATTCACAGTGCGCTGATTTGGTTATATTTTAACTGATTTTACAATGTTTTAAATTATACATATCTTTTTATAAATATATATGTATTTTTTTTTCAAACTGGCAATAAAAGTAAACAAGTGGCGGCTGTCAAAGATGTCAGGTCCCGCTTATATCTTGGATAATGGAGCTCATCTTGCTAAAGTGGGTCTGGCAGGGGCGGAGCCTATTTCTGTACCCAACTGCATTATGAAAGCAAAATCAGAGAGAAGAAGACCTTTTATAGGACGACAGGTTGAGGAGTGCAGGGACGCTTCAGGCCTTTATTACATTCTCCCTTTTCAAAAAGGCTTTTTGCTCAATTGGGATACACAAAAGACAACATGGGACTACATATTCAGCAGAGAATGTTGCCCGGCCTCTTTTAATAGAACTCCTTTGATAGTCACTGAACCTCTCTTCAATTTTCCTTCTATCCAGGAAGCCATGACAGAGATATTCTTTGAAGAATATGAATGTCAGTCACTACTTAGAATTAACGCCACCGATCTCTGCAATTATAAATATTGTGCAGATAAAAAGAGTTTGTGCTGTTTAGTTGTCGATTGTGGGTTTAGTTTTACACACATCGTTCCGTACATTAAAAATAGAAAAAGAAAGAAAGCCATCAGAAGGATCGACGTAGGTGGTAAATTACTCACTAATCATCTTAAAGACATTATATCTTACCGGCAGCTGAATGTTATGGATGAGACATATGTTATAAATCAAGTGAAAGAGGATTCCTGTTTTGTATCACAAGATTTCTACGGTGATATGGCTATCGCCAAGAAAAAAGGAACTGATAACACAATTCTTAAAGAATACGTGCTACCGGATTACACTACAGTGCGCCGAGGATTTCTCCGCAATCCACCTGATAAGGAAGATCGAGATGCAGAACAGCAAGTGTTACGCTTGGGCAACGAACGCTTTGCAATCCCCGAAATATTATTTCATCCGTCTGATGTCGGCATTCGGCAAATGGGTATTGTGGAGGCTATCATGGAAGTTGTAAATCAATGTCCTGAAGACACCCGACCTCATTTATTAGCCAATATACTAGTAGTAGGCGGTTGTGCTAAATTCCCCGGTTTCAAAGACAGACTCTACAAAGAAGTTAGATGCATGGCACCCGATCATTTGGAAATAAATGTAAAAATAATCTTCAAAACTAACTTATTCTATTTATAAATGTATAATATTCTAATTCAATAAATATTTTAGGTGACTATTCCAGATGATCCAATTACTTACGCTTGGTATGGTGGAGTTTTGTTATCTAAAGATCCTGATTTTTACGCTTTATGTATGACTCGTGAGGAATACGAAGAGGAAGGAAAAGCCTTGGCATTTGAACGATTTGACATTTGAATAAATCCTTGAAGAAAATAAACCAACGAATTAAAAATATAAATTTATCAGAATAAGTTTTAATAAAAATAATTAAATCATAATGTTTGTTTCATTTTATGAATTAAAAAAGTAGGTACACAGCACGAGGTTGTTTGTCAATTACAAATAGACGTTACATAAATACATTTACTCTCTTATATTTATACAGCAAATGTAAAATTTAACACACACACAAGGTTATACTAAATATCTGCAAATAGCTATGATTTGTAATATCGCCATATGATATGATATTATATTAATTATGATATTTGCTCTACAAACATAAAAAATAATAAAAATATATATATAAAATAATAAAAATATATATAAAAAATAATAAAAATATGAAAAATAATAAATAAAAAAATATTAAATTATTAATTAAATTTTTGGACTTTTTTCTTCCAAGGTTGAATTATTATAAACAAATCATCTATTTAAAAAGAACTATACTTTAGAACTTTAATTCTAATCTTTAAAATCCATGTTTTTACGAAGATCTTTAGTATTAAATAAATAATGTTAATAATAGAGGTACAGATCATAATATTAACAATATAGGAAAACTTGCATTGAATTTTTATTAATCCATCCAATCAATATGTCACGAACGTTGCTTCCGCCCTATTCACATTGATCTGATAATAAACACAACATAATAATTAAAAACTATCCTTTGTTGCTCATGAAATGTTTATTAATAATAATAATCACGATTTTTTTCTAAGCATTGAAATAATCCATCGATCATTTGCTGGGAATAAACTGGTTTGTGTTAAATCAAAATATTATTAAACACAAAACGTGTATAAGGCACAAACAGATTACACTCGCGCTTTTTCACTATGTAATAAGAATTAAAAAGTAATCAAAGAGGCGAGATCGAAATATTTTATTATAATAAAAGTAGCACAACTCGAGCAGTTGTACGCTCCGTTTAATTTATGTTTTGTAATAACGTACACGAAACGTACAGTGTGTAATTATTGAATCAACTAATTTTTCAATTTCATATATTTGATATTGTCTGATCGAGAGTTTTATCTTTTATGCTTTTTTATAATATCGAACGAAAAAATACATATGTGCATCGTCATATTCTGAGATTGGTCATTCAATCATCCGTGTGTGAACAGTATGGACGAATAATGAATAAGTATGTAAGTTATTTCTGATAATTTTCTGAGACATAATTTACGATTGTGCATAAGATAGCAAAGGGGGTAAATGGATCCTCGGTTCGCATAGTTCTATTTTGAATACTTTATGTATTTACGTACAACGCATGAAAAATAAATATGATTATGTACATAAAAAAATACATGTGTGCGTGCGGTGCGTATGCGTGTACACCAATATAACCAAGCTCTAGTCTATTCGTACACACACCATCTAGCACGACTTAATGACACACTCGTATATTGAATACGGCCTATAAAGTATGTATAGAATATCCTACTCTTTGAAAATGTTTAAGTGATGACCATTTACCCCTATTTGCTATTTAATCTACTACTAATTTTATACTGTAATATATCAATAATAAAAAAAATATATATTCAATCATTTGAATTTTTGCGTGAATTTTACAAAACATTTAGTTACAATCCAGGAAATCGAAACGATCGATCGGGACTTTAGTAATATTATTTAAAGAGTTTAATGTATGTATATTAATTAGAGGTTATTTAGATATTTTATCAGTGTAAGCTCTAGTCTATTCGTACACACACCACTCATAAATACACTTTTATATTGGATACGGCCCTTAATGATCAAAAATCGGTGTTAGTTTCAAACAGCGAATTATGTAACTTTTGAGTTATACTTTCATTATTGTGCAATTATTTAGTTTCTGCAATAACCATTGAAGCGAGAGTTACGTTGCTCACTGTTTGAAGAAATCGGCCCAAGGCCGTCTCGAGTATACAGGCCATAATGCTAGACAGAATTTGTCCCTATAGCTGTGAACGGTAGTCGTTCGAACGGCGCTCATTGTATGGGAATTCGGCTAAATTATATACTTTTCAAGCATTACACTACGATCTTCATTAAAAAATATCACCTAGTCTTATATATCTACTCTGCACAATCATTACATTTTTATACGCAACTATAATATTTATATTTAGATTCAGTTAATGCGGCCAAAATATCTAATAAAACTCCATCTACGCAGTCAAAATATTTCATCGATAATATAATATATCGTTACTACAACAAGAAATAATAATTAGATATTTTGGTCGTATTGATTTAATACAAATGTAAATATGCTAGTTATGCATGTAAATATGTAATAATTGTGTAGAGTATGTATATGGGAATAGGTGATTTTTTTTCATGAAGATCGTAGTGTAAGTATGTATATTAGAGTAGTGTAATGGTTGAAAAGTATATAATTTAGCCGAATTCCCATACAATGCGCGCCGTTTGAACGACTACCGTTCACAGGTGTAGGGACAAATTCTGTCTAGCATTCTGGCCTGTATACTCGAATACGGAGGCCCGTGTAAACAACTTTCGGTGGCCCCGACCGGCCCTACAATTGCTTATTGTCTAGAATACTTTTTATTGCTGGAAATATTTATAATCATTAAAAGTGAAAACGTAAAAATTCTTTATTTGAAAAATGGAAGAATGCGCGCTTTTGTTTCGTAAGTACGTCAAGGTCAGTTTTCTTCAGATAGGTTCGATTTTAAATCAATATTGTCAATGTCAACGGGCCTGACCTCTAAAAGGTTGACGATCTATGACCGTGGAGGTTCTCTCCCAGTCCCAGGATGTTCTTTGTCTCCACAGTTAACAGGGAGAGAGAGGGAAGAGTAGGAGTCATTCAGTTTGCAGCTGTTTAGATGACCAGTCGGTGACGGGCATTACTATGAAGAACACCGCAATAATATCGGACTCTGAAAGATGACTCACGATAATACTGTAGTGAAAATAATATCATAACAAACACCATTCTTACTGTGCACATTATAAAGGAATTTGTCGACTTGAATCAATAGTGTGGTGAGTTGTTGTGTATTTCTTGATATCACCATAGCGTTGAGTAAGTATGAATCAATATTTCCATTGTTACTCTCTCCAAGATAAATATGCATGCATTTTTATAATCAGACCTAGTCCAAGTGGAAGTAATGAAATGCTTTGATATATTCGAGCACCTTTATAACATTGTTCATTAATTATATATTTACACAAAACATTATATGATATACATCTACACAAATACTAATTTTATTTTATAAATATTATTATGTTAATAATAAGGCAACATGATAAAACTATAAGCTGTGCAGTGCTCTACAATTTTGTTTATAACATTTTGTATTAATATAATAGCTCAGGCGATACAAAGCATGGCTACAAATACTGTGGTCATGGGTTCAAATCCCACTTAAGTCAAGAATTTTTAAATTGATTTGATCGGTTATTACGACTGGGAAGTCGGGAATAATATTAATAAAATCCCGATCGATCTTCTTGATCCAGGTTTACTCTGATTTCCTGGATGTAAGGTAAATACTGATTATTAAGTTGGTGACTTGTGTAACTAGTAATAGTTAAGATCACCGACAGACAATTAACACGTTGTTGTGTATAAAAAACCCTCTCAAAAAAGATCCTCCTTTGGGGCGTAAATAAATAAATAAATATAATAATTATACCTTCATTTAAAATACTCATATGCGTTAGTTAATATTAATCAGAATAAACCTACTTTCAGAGCTTATGTATTTTATTTTAGGTATTGTTTAATTACTTATCGGTAATTTAAATAGATAACAAACAAATTATTGTATATTTTTTATGACTCAGTAGTGTGTCATTTTCATATATGTATATTTTGATAAGGTAATTAAACAAATTTGCTCTTTATTTATAAAATTATATCGCGAGTGTCCTTTAGTAGAAGAATGACACATCTGATTAAATATTTTAATTTGTTTGCAATATAATTGTATCATTCTTCTATTCGTATATAAATTAAATTGTGAATAATATCAATAAAATCCCGATCGATCGTTTCAATTTCCCGGACGGTAAAAACTCACGCAAGAAGTCATTTGATTTTTTTTTATTATTTCTAAAAATATTATTGATTTATTGCAGTATGAGGTTAGATGTAGAATAAATAGAAAATAGGGGTAAATTGGCTTCATTGCATTTTTTAACTCTATAATTTATACGAAGCTCTTTATAAAGGAGGAAATTCAATACACTATGGGTCGTATTCAATATTAGGGTGTATTAGTGAGTCGTGCTAGATGGTGTGTGTACGAATAGACTTGAGTTTGATATTGTTGGAGTACACGCATATGCACCACATGCACACACTATCATTACACTATTATATTTAATATGGCCATATGAATCAATGAAACTTTATATATTTTTTTAAAGTACATCTTGTGTGAAATCTTTTAAAATATTTACCAAATAATACTCTACAACGAATTGTCAATAATTGATATTATAATAAATAAAAATAATACAATATCTTAAAACGGTGTGTATCACGATTCACGAGTGGGTTTAAATATTTTTTTTTTAATTGTTTGCGAAAAAAATATTTGTTAATAGAATATGTATTGTAATTTGCGATTTCATGATAATTACATTACGGAAGGTCCTAAATATATTTAATTCGTACGTCGTGGTGTTTGTCGTTATTTAATTTATTCAAATGGTATGATGTAATAGAGGAGACTGTCCAAAACGCAATTCATATAACTGCGAGTGTACGGAGCATCGCGATTACACCGTTTAAAAAGTAAAACATCACAATCAATTTTAAATGTCACTTCTGTATAGGAATGTGATCATTTGCATATTGATTAGTTTGTGTTGGCCAAGGCGAAACAGAATTACATTTTGAAACGATATATGTATAATATGATTACATGAGAATGTTGAATGTATTTATTTAACTATGCGGTTAACAATGCAGATTATGTTTACTACTGTGGTTTTTTAAAGGCATAAAGTGTGCTGTAATTCATACACAATTAAATACTCATTTTTTAGTTAGTTATTTAGCGTTGATCCAAAAATATCTATATAATGGGCGCCTGCAGAAAAAAATTTAGGGGGGGGCAAACCGCAGAAAATTTTCTAAGAGGGGGTTCAAAATAATTTTTGTCCATTTTTGTCTATTTTTTAAACATTTATCAATCAAGGGGGGAATCGACTCTACTTGCTGGCGTCCATATTACATATGTATATAAAAAATCAAACTTCATAAATAAACCTTAAACTCATTTTCGTTTGACTAGTGTTTTATTTGCAATTAGATTTAAAAAAAAATGCCGTTAATCTCCTAATTAATACTTACATATTTATTTATTTATCTAATATATATATATATATATATATATATATATATATATATATATATATATTATATATATATATATATATATATATATATATATATATATATATATATATATATATATATATATATATATATATATATATATATATATTATAATGGAAGGGAATTAATTTGGTTTTAATATTATTACTAATTTGTGCGCACTGTATAAAACTATTAGATATTAGAAGGCCGGACAAGTTTGACAGAGTCAACACCAATTGTCTCACTCAGACTCGTCTGCTTGGTCCGCCATCTTCATATTTATACATCCAGTTGTTTGGAATTATAATATCGGCGATAACGATAAACCTATAATTCTTTTAGGAAACATTTCTTTCTCACCGGTAATTATTTGCTCTGCTGATTTTGTTTTTCTCAATTTCTCAAAAAAAATTTGCTTTATTTGCGCATGAAATATGTTAATTTCTTCTTGAAACGCACCGTTTCCTCGAAATTGTATCGTTCACAGTTTTGAAACAAGACAGATTATGTATTGTAAAATATATGAAAAATGAATGCGTATAATTATTTATATTATCTGAATTGTAAATGTTTACTTGCGCAACTCATATCAGTGGATAATAACAGTTAATTCAGGTTGTACTGCATTTGTTATGTAACCTTTGAGCCTGTTTTCCAAGTCTTATAAGTATTGAAAATTATCTGGATGTTAGACTCTTTTCAGAAAACCCGTTAAGACTTCATAAGCATCACATCTAACATATTATATTTTATAAAATAAAAAAAACTTTGAATAGGAAAATATTATTATCGTGTCTAATTGGATTATTTTGTCTAAAGCCCGGTGAAAATACACGAAATTCCAGTACGCGTACAATCTGACAGAGTTTCATATATTTTCACCCATTGACAGTTCGCTGGGAACGGATGTCGCATTCCCTTTGGCCGGGCCTAAATAAATATGTAGTTATTATCATCAGATTAATTATTTTATGCCTCTAAAGTTCACTGTCTTTTGCTTATTGTGAAGCCATTTTAAAGAATACGTATTGTTTTGAAAAACATTTAATTTTATACATTATTTTGTTTAAATCTAATTGCTTGGTTGGAGTTTCCATGCGAACTTTGTCCATACAATGAATTGTACAAAATTAAATATTCTGCTCATTTGTTCACAATTACATTTGTTTATTTAAAAAAATGTCTCAACATTTTATTTTAGAGTAAAAGAATAAGAATAAGAAAATGTATGTGTGGTATTTTCATATTCATTTTATACGTAGCAAAAAGATGAATAATGATATTTTTTATGATAAACGCTACGTGTCGGGCGCAATATATAGATAAGAATTCACTTATTTGGCTATATTTTAATGATTTTAAAGTATCACATATATTGCCAGAGCTGGATTGATTGAATATAAATAACATTTGTGGAATGGTTACCGGTGTGTAATGTGATGCAAGTTGGCAAACGTGGAAAAGTAACCGCTGCTTTCTCCTCGACCTTGTCTTAAAGGATTACCGAGTCTTATCTAACCGTGACTTTATTATTGTGACTTTTGTCTACAAAATAATAAATAAACATACAAAAAATATCGAATATCAAGGTTATCATAACAAATGCAGTCGATTTCAAACACCGTCAGCGATTTTTGCGTCAATCCATTTTTTTACACAATGCACTTTTTCATATTTGCTTGTGAGCAGACCTTAGAGTATAATATATAATTTCCTTACTCTGAGGAGCATACCTAGTCCAAGTGGGTGTAATGTAAATAATAAGTGCTTCGAGCTCTGCAACGATTACCTTTAAAATTTGGTTATTGAATTATGTATTTTAATTCAAGTCTCTGATATTTACACAAAACATTATATGATAAATAATATTCACGAGACAAACTAAAAAGTTGAATTCAAATTTCAAAAATAGTAATTTTATTTTATTAATATTATTATGCTTTTATAATGTTCTGTTAACATCCGAAAATTTATAAATATAATAAATAAGTAATAAAGCAATATAATAAAAATGTAAGCCAGTGCTATTGTAGAGCAATTGAAAACCTGTTTTTTCACCTTCTCGGCCGAGGTTTGCTTATGAGTGAGTTTTTGTGTTTGTTGGTCTCAATCTACATCAAGTTCTTAAACCTGCAATTTGTATATAATTTCTTTAATAAATAAATAGAGGACGGAATAAAAATCCCCCCCGATTAGATTGTTTTAGTTCAAATACTAAATATTTTAAGTTCATCCTCATTTACGCTTTGAGTGAAATCGTTAATATTTTATTACTAATTTATATATAAACAAAACATAAATGTAATCTTAAGAATTCAATCCAGTTATCGTTGCAAAATATTTTGTACACATCAAGGAGAACTGCTTTTCTCCTTTTAGAATTAATTGATTTAATCACCGTGAAAATCAATTACAAAATATGTATTGTAATAATTTTATTATCTCACATGTCTCCGGTAAGAAGCCATAAGATGTACGTAAATGATAATTCAATTATATTGTACATAGTCTATGTATTGGAAAAATCTATTTTAAATTTATATTGATTTCAGTATTTTTGTCGGAAAATTAATGAAACATTAATTTTCTAATTGTAGTTTTCTTGCTTCTTACATGGAACTAATATTATCTTTAAAGCGCGTATTTTGATGGTGGAAAAAATGTACATATTCCAGAGGTCAGTGAATGTTTAACCAATAAATATTCAAATATTTGTTTTCCTTGAAAATAATTTGCAATGTATCTGTTACGGAAAAATGTTAGGTAAGATTTAGATATGTATAATCACGGCCATATTTAATATAATAGTGTAATAAGGGCGTTAGTGAGTTGTACTAAAGCTGATAGCATTGGTGCGTGTACGAATAGACTAGAGCTTAGGATACGCATCTCATAAGTACGGCTGTAAATGTCTTTATAGATTTTTTTTTGCTATTTTTATATGATAATGTACGTACCTAATAATAATTATTTGCGGTTATGGATTTAGGGATTTAGCAATGTTTAACTAAATACGGTAAATAAACTGCAACCGGTCTTTTTCAGGTTAATCGGTCGCAAGTACATTTTATGTCCATAAATATTACAATATTGTGTATTTACTGTTTTTCTCTTAAAAATTATTACATCAATCCTTCCATGTAGTTTCATATATATTTGATGGATAAACAAAACTATAATTGTATCACAAAACCATTGTTATGGGTTGATTTATTTAGGTAGGTATTTAATTGCCTTTAAAATTCTTAAATTGTCTTTTATAAGATTTCGCATTAATACGTGTTCACAGTTGCATTATTTTCATTTGAAAACATCTCTATTTTCTTCAAGTGAATTTTAATATATAGAAATAAGTGGAGGATGCTGGTGCGGGAAGCCTTGGTTCATCACTGAACTGTAGTGCTTGTGATGATGATGATGAATTTTCATATAATGACTTTTTGGAGTTGACTTTGACATTTTGATATTTGTTTAATTTGAGAAATCCTTCAATCATGCCAATGTCGAAATAATAGTATTTTGATCATCGGCGACGTTTGTGATAATTTAATTATTTTGAAAAGCAGCTGATAACGAAATTTGAATAACAATTATATCTATCTTTTGATTAACGATAAAAATATTATTTTTTACGATTTTAATTGTATGTGTTATATTATCAATGCGAGAAAGATCAGAAGAGACTTTCAATCACACTTCATTTGTATATGTTTATTATTATTATTATTACACATTTTGTGATTTTTGTTTAAAAAAATATTTGATTTTAAACGGTGTAAAGTAAAACCAACTGAATAATTTTTACTCGTAATAGTTTCAAAATGTAAGCATTATTTGTATTTAATAAGTAACCAATTTGAGTGTTTTTGTTAATGGGCATTGGCCCCCAAAGGGGAGGGCTAGGAGGGTCGCTTTCCACCCTTTATTGTTAAATTTAAAAAAAAAATCCATGGTACACTATTTTGCACCCCCTAGAAAATTTTTCACTCATCTTGTTTTTGTAATTCAATATAATAGAACCCATTTAAATATAAATTTTTATTTCAGATATTCCAAGATGATTCCAAAAAAATTGAACTTTCTCCTGTTTTCAACTTTGGTGTGTTTTGCGTTGGCAGATTATGAAGTAGGAATTGGTATTGCCGATATAACTGGACCGCCAGTAGAAGTTAATTTTGTAAGATAATTTAGAACATAAAGCAAAAATACAAATATTGATGGGTAACTTATTTCAGATGGGGTATGCCAATTTAGCACAGACCGGTCGAGGGATTCATCTTCGTCAGTTTGCCAGAACTTTTATCATCAAAGACGGAGATACCAGAATAGTATTTGTATCCGCAGATGCTGCCATGATGGGCAATGGCCTCCGAGAAGAGGTGATATAATTTTATTCATTTATAATAATAAAACATTCACAGATGAAGTTTTACAGGTGCTCAAATTATTATCGCGGACTTACGGTAATATGTACAATGAGACAAATCTCATATTAAGTAGTACACACACGCATTCGGCACCTGGTGGTTTTATGATGGACCTTCTTTTTGATATCACAATTCTGGGATTTGTACGAGAAACTTTTACAGCTTATGCCAACGGTATTGTGAGGGTGAGATTATACATTTTTATGTGGTAAAGCCACTTGTTATTGAAATTAATTAAAATATTTATTTAGAGTATTCAAAAGGCTCACGAGTCCCTAATACCAGCCAAGATCTATTATAAAGAGGGCACTATTAATAATGCTAATATTAATAGATCTCCGACATCATATTTGAAAAATCCCAAAAAAGAGAGAGAAAGGTGAGTTATCTCAAATTGATCATATTCGCTCTGATGATATCGATGTTATTAAATCAGGTATGATGGGGATACCGACAAACAGATGACTCAGATAAAGTTTGTTTCAACGATTGACAAAACTTTAATTGGAGCAATCAATTGGTTTGCTGTTCATCCGACTAGTATGAATAACACCAATTATCTAATATCATCGGACAACGTTGGATATGCTTCTATTCTTCTAGAGGAAGAGATCAATCCACCCGGGACATTTCCTGGAAAAGTATGATTTTTATTAAATATATTAATTTTGAGTGTATTTTGTTGATTTGATTTCATATTTTAGGGGAAATTTGTCTCTGCATTTGCATCAACCAATTTGGGTGATGTTTCTCCAAATATAATGGGACCCAAATGTCAATTGAGCGGAAAGCCTTGTGATCTTTTATCCAGTACGTGTGACAATCGTGAAGATAAATGTTTTGCCTTGGGTCCCGGAAAGGACATGTTTGAAAGTACAAAGATTATTGCACAAAGAATTAAAAGTGTCGGCTTGGTAAGTGCATTTTTTTTTCTTTGTTTTCTTATTGTTTTACTAAAAAAATGTTTATATAGGAATTACTTAGGGCTAATGATGGTATTGAAATTACTGGTCCAATAAGATCTGTGCATCAATTTATCGATATGACTAAAGCTGAAGTGCCAGTTTACAATCCTATAACTGGGATTTTTGATAATGTAAGTGATATCTAATAATTGAATTGTTAGTTTGTACCTAATATAATATGTATATTGTTGTAGAGCACAATCGGAAAAGGTTGTTTACCAGCGATGGGTTATAGTTTTGCTGCTGGAACAACAGATGGACCTGGTGCTTTCAATTTCAGTCAAGGTTCTATCAGTGGTAATCCACTGTGGGACTCTGTCCGGGATTTATTGGCCGAACCAACCGCAGAAGATATAGAATGTCAATACCCAAAGCCGATTCTTTTAGCCACCGGACGGGTAATATTCAATATTCTTTTGTATAACTTTTATTTTTTAATACCCACAATATTTTTTAGATAAAATTTCCATATAGGTGGCAACCTAATATAGCATCCAGTCAATTGGCCATAATCGGTAATTTTGTAATTGCTGCAGTACCTGGTGAATTTACCACAATGTCAGGTAGAAGAATGCGGCAGATGCTCATTGATACATTTGCCGAGAGCGGCAAAAATGTAAAAGTTGTTGTTGCTGGCCTTAGCAATTCATATACAGACTATATTAGTACATATGAAGAGTATCAGGTAAAATATTTATATTTTTTACTTTTACAAACCCTATTGCATTATTAAAATTGCAGGTTCAAAGATACGAAGCCGCATCAACTATTTACGGACCACATACATTGTCAATACATTTATATCAGTATTACAAATTGGCAAAGGCCTTGATCGAAGTAAGATATATTGTCATATTTTTAATTTGTTCAAATATCTAATTGCTAAAATATTTTTTTAGAATGATTCTGTGGCTCCAGGTGAGAAACCTGAAGATTTTAAAAAGGATCTCATTTCATTGGTAACACCTGTTATTTTTGATATCGCACCATGGGGCTTTACGTTTGGTGATTGTGTATTACAACCTCGTCAGACTTATAAAAGTGGTGATACAGTTCATGTCAAATTTGTAAACATCTAATCACTATAACAATTTTTTATTGAATATGAAATTAAAATTATTAAAAAAATTTCAGATATCAGGAAATCCAAGAAACAATTTGATGACTGAAAGAACATATCTAGCGGTAGAAAAATTAAACGAAACTAATAATAAATGGACTGCAGTAGCTATTGATTCTAATTGGGAGACAAAGTAAAATATTTTTCAAAATAGGATTGTAATAAATATAAATATTAATTAAATCATGTTTTTAGGTTTGTTTGGGAGAGAACATCATTGATTTTAGGAACTAGTCGTGTAAATATATACTGGGATATTAACGGAGACATACTAGAAGGGATCTATAGAATAAAACACACAGGCTATTTCCGCCATATATTGGGAACAAGGAAAGCTTATCAAGGGGTATCGAAGACTTTCAGTGTTGAGAGAAATTAAAATTTGTGCTATATAATTGTAAATATTCTGTTATATTATTTATATAAACTTTGAACTAATTCAGTGTTTTATTATTCTAGTTAATTAAAAAATAATCGTAAAATTTAGTAAATGTGTAATATTAAAAATATACTTGTATTATGAGAAATCCTATTTATATATTAGGTCAGTCTAAAAATAAAGTATCTGGTATCTGAAGTTTACAATAGAAATAGATAGGTTAGTAGTGATTTTAAATTTGCAGTAAGGAAATACAGGAAAAATATAATATCACATCAATGGAAAGAGTTTTGTCATTTAGAGAACCAGGAGGCTGTGGTCAAACGGTTTACATTAGAAAGCGCCTTTGTATCAGTATTGTATTTGTTGTCGGTTTTATAAGTATTTTTGGAGGTAAATATATTGAAGTTTTAAATACATACTATTACTATTTGATTTTTTTTATTTTGGAAATAGATGTTTATACATTTTTGTGTGTTTAAGGTTATTTGATCGGTAGATTATCTATGAAGAATGAGTATTTGTTGAAGACTTATAGAGACATGAAAACAGAATCTATCAAGGATATTGTGGAAAATATGGGAAATTTAACTGATACCGTCTATACCGTTCTCTTGCTATCGAACCACCTGGATGATACAAATCAGAATTACAATCAGATAATACATCTATTGAATAACGTTTGCAGTAAAAGTCATACATTTAATATTGAAAACAGATCACAGAGCGGTACCAAAATGATAGAAAGTTCCATTATGAAAAATTTAGAGACATTCCGAGACTGTGTGTACAATTTGCAGCTTTATTTACAAAAAGAAGTATTGTGATACAAACAACATGTCAATTAAAAAGACATTATTATTTTTGTTCAAAGATCTTAAATATATTTTTTAATTACATAATTTCAGGAAGATGTTTTAATACTGGATCTATCAAAACAACCTTGTTTAATAATACACAATTTTCCAGCAAATCATTTTCAAGCAATAGTTTCATTTCATATCAGGGAATACCTATTACCTAGATTATGATATTACCCATTATCCTATGTATCTGTATGTATAATAGGTTCACAGTACTGTCTAGACCACTAATTTTAATGAATCGATATTTTTTTATCAAATTACTAAATTAGAGAGATTAGGCAGGAACAAGGAGTCTATATTATAAATCAATCAAATGAGAATAATAAAACGAATTGATGATATTATTATAGGTAATATACAAAACGAGTAGTTAAAAATATATAAATATTTGTAGCACAAATTTTATGATAGCAACATTTAGCAAGTTGTCATATTTCGAGGTTATGCCATAAAAAAATACCGATTCTTCTTATATACGTCCAATTTTGCAAATATGCTGCAATCTTGCACGAAGTTTTCAGGATTATTGAAACAATTTATTTCACCAATAACGAATCAAACCAGGGTACTTATAATACATAGTAATATTTACTATAGTTCTCAATGTAATGCTTTCATTTAATATTCCAGAATACTTTTATTCTGAAAAGAAAAAAGGATTACGAGCCATTCAAAAGAGGTGGACGTCCTCGCCAGACAAGCAACAGACATTACATATATGATCTTTTGGTAAATACTAATGTTATAAAGCGTCCTGAGTTAGAGGTAGTCTTGACACAATACGTAGCAGGTTGTTTTTAATTGATAAATTTGTATATTCTAAGTGAATTAATCTTACTTATTATATACATATTTTTAGGCTTAGGAACGACTGGTGACATTGTGTCACTCAGACCCACTACAGCATACAATTTCCTTTTATTGCCCGGATTAGCAGTTTATAAGAATCCGGAGAACCTTGAAAAATACAAGAAGGATGCTAAATTAGAACAACGTAAATTTTCATCTAAATTTGCGGAACAAGTACGGTCTATTCACTATTCAAATATATTACACATTTGATCATTTCATAACTGGTATGTTTTCTTTCAGACAATTCATTTACTATCTTCTACTGTCATTGTAATAAATGTGAGTAAAAAAGAGCCGTGGATTTTGCAGCCGTGGCATGTCCGAACTGCGTGTAGATTGAGTAACATTATTGTTCCTGAACATGCAATAGAATTGCCGTTTGATGATATCCATGGTCCTGATATGTCTTTAGAAAACAAAGAGTTCTACGTTACAATCACTGTAAGCCCCACACTACGAATTTATTTTGACATTTTATTATCAATATGTGTTTAATTTTTAGATCAACAATACGGAAAAGGTTAACGTTCGGTGCAGAATAAGTCATTGGGAAAAGGGTGAGAGTATTAAACTCTTGGCTAATGAACTTAAGAACACACATGTGGAACCCCTATTTTTGGAACAAGCCGAAGAGTTGAAAAAAATGACACCATCCGAAAATTGTTAATTTGTATTGAATAAAATCTAGTAAATAAAATAGAGATAATTATAAAACAAAACTATTTATTTTCATACAATAAGTGCTCTTCCTATAATTCTATTATTGTTGGCTTACTGAAAAATCAAAATCACTCTCTTGTTTGCTCTGATCATCTCTTACAGAGTTTTCATATTCCATATCAGAGTCCAATATTTTTAATGGCTGAATTTCAGGGTGCTCGGATTGAGACAGTGTCAAATCGTGAACTTGTGAATTCTCATCATAATCTGAATTTGTTGGTTGAATATAATTGTTATCATGTGCATAGTGATTTTCGTCTACAAGAGTCTGCTCTTGATATTGATTTTCATAAGATGGAATATTTGATTCTTGATAATCATTAGTATTCTGTGGGTATTGTTCATATTCTTCTGTATTAGCCACCAATCCCTCATTTACATTATTGACATTTTCTTGATATTCAACATTTTGTGGATATTGTTTGTATTCTTCTGCATTAGCCAAAAATCCTTCATTGGCATTTTCAATATTTCCTTGATATTCAACATTCTGTGGATATTGTTCATATTGTTCTGTATTAACCACCGATCCCTCATTTGTATTTTTTATATTCTCTTGATATTGAACATTTTGTGGATATTGTTCATATTCTTGTGCATTTGTCATCAATCCTTCATTATTTCCTTGATATTCAACATTCTGTGGATATTGTTCATATTCTTGTGCATTTGTCACCAATCCTTCATTATCAATTTCATTATTTCCTTGATATTCAATATTCTGTGGATATTGTTCATAAACTTTCGCATTAGCCACCATTCCTTCATTTGCATTTTCCAGATTATTTTCATACTCAATATTCTGTGGATAATCTTCTGCATTAGCTACCATTCCCTCATTTGTATTCTCTATATTTCCTTGATATTCAATATTTTGTGGATACTGTCCACATTCTTCAGCATTGGCCACCAATCCCTCATCTGTCTTTTCCGCAATTAATTGATAGTCAGAATTCTGTGGATATTCTTCAAGGCCTCCTTGATTATAATAATTTTGATTATTTCCTTCATTGTTGATCTGTGATTGATCATAGTAATACTGATTTTGAGCACCTTCTACATAATAATTTGAATCTAGGTCTTGTTGTGTTCCATAAGGTAGTTGGTCTACAGCAAAATTTTGTTGATGATCTTCATATTCTTGCTTTACTTCATAATTATCTACCGGTTCGTCGTAATTTTTATTCGATTCCTGTTGACTTTCACCCGTTGGTTGAGAATCTTGCTTGTAATAATTATGAGTATCTTCATTGGTCAATAAATTTGTTTGAGGAATCTCAATTGGTTGTTGTAAATTATAATTAGTTTTATTTGTATGAGGATTAACTTCTTGTTCAAATATTTGATCATTTTCATTAGGTTTTAATTCAACATCGGTAAGTTCATTCGATGGAATTTTATTCTGAACGTTATCTTTCACAATATCAAGTGTTGGTGTTGAATCTCCTAATTGTACGTTATTTTTAACTAACTGATCCTTGGTAATGAGATTTTTAGATTCTTGAACATCAGGTTTCTCATTAGTAATTGATTTTATTTTAACTTGATCATGAATTGGATCTTTTTCAGAATCTATTACAATGGGAATAGTTTTTCCCAGTGATATTGGGATATCCTTAAGTTCATTTGATTCAATTTCATCTATGTGATGTTTAGTTTTCATATATTTATATTGATCTATACTTTCATCACAGAGAATATCTTTAGAAAAATTATCATTATTTTCCCCAGAGCTTATGCTTTGTATTGTGGATTTTTTTATTTCTCCCGCAATATCATCAAATTTCACATGGTTTTTTGAAATGTTTTCACTTCTTTCAAATCTATATTGAGCTTTTTTATCAAATGTATTATGATCGGATGTTGGTTGTCTGCTGATGAATGTATCTGGTTCACATTTTGTTTTGGGTATCAGGACAAACCTTCTTGATATTTCTTCAATAGCATCTTCAAGTGTGATGTTTTTAATAACACACATGGGTTTTGGAGGATATTTTTCCTCATGGTAGGTAAACAGTGGCATATTTTCATGGTATCCATAATACGGAAAATTATTTGCTTCCATCTGTACATTATATGGATCGCCTTTTTCAGAATATAGATTTTTTGGTCTGTAAACATCTTGCCTGTTAAAATTACTTTTATAGATCCCCTGAAATTATTTAATAAATATGTTATTGCCAATCCATTTATATTGTGTGATTTATAGAGTAAAAATTACCTTCAATGATTTGATTCGGTCAGTTTTAGCTTGAAGAAATGCGGCTTTCTTTTCAATATTTTCCAATTTTGTGAGTAATCGAACATTTCGATCATTTCTTCTCTTTTGCTGGTATAAAAGATTCTGATATTCTTTCTTTGTGTCCGACATATTCTTAAGCTTTGCTTATATTATTTTTATCTAAAAAAACCACACCAATACAATGAATTTTAAACACCATAGCCCAAAAAATACATATTTTAATAATAATATACATACTAGAGTCTAGAAATTAGGCATATCCGAATATTGATTCGGGTAAGATTATGTAATCTATACAATGAACATTTTAAATACTTAATAAGTTGATTGTATGTTGGCTATTTTCATTATTATTTTAATTTATATAAATTGATGGATATGATAAAACATATTTTCATAGAAAATTTGATGAAAATCCGTACTTACTTGATGTTCTGCGCTTACTGAAGAAAATCGTCACAACATTAGAACTGTTGCATGAAAACTGGGTCGAATAGTATCCAAAATATTGTCAATAGTTATGACCGAGGTCGTACCAGACTCCAGCTGACACTGTTTACTGTCCTACAATTGAGTGAATCAACCCTAACAACGAGGCTATAACAAACCACAAACATAACGGGTATAATAATAATAACGAGGGTTGATTCGACTCGACCGTATTATATCAATAAGTTGTGAAGGTCGTGCAAAGGTTGCAATTTGATATTCAGCAAGTTTCTTCGTTTGAAAGAATACAAAAATGAAAACGTTTTAAATTCTACATTTATCATAAATAAGCGACGAGTAATCTGAATTTAATTGGTTGAAGTTTTATCTTATAACGCTTTTTAACACGCAAGTCTTATAAAATATGCATGTGCTCGTATCTTCGAGGAAATATCTTTTGAAACTTCATTTCATATTATGAAGATTTGACAAAACCATACCTTTTTATCCATCGATCAAGAAGTATCCTCCAAATGATTTAATAATAATTAATTTAATTATGAATGTCTAACACGTTAAAAACAATTGAATAATCACCCCTTACGTTTAAAAATTATTATATTCCTATCGGTTTTGCTCTTACCATTATAAAAAAATATCATGATAGATGGCCTTTTTTCATGTAATCAGTAATTTTTGAAATTTCTTATTCTTTAGAAATGAGAATTTTACTTTTTGCAATATTAATCGGTAGGTGGGCTATTTAATTAATAAATTAATAGCATGGAAAATAATAAAGTTGGATTTGTTTGAATGTATAAGTATAAGTATAGTCATAAATAAAATGTTAATTACTGTTCATCATAAACTTATATCTGTTCATTTTCCTTCGCGAAATTCGATGACATCAATACATTCAAGAACATTATAGCAACACTTTTATTTGTCAGGTTATGACAGTAGGTATCTGTCAAACGCTTATAATAAAAAGCATTTTACGAGGTAACATTGTAAAAACTATCAATTTATTGTGATTTTTTACGTAAAAATATTTTAGATAAACCACGTGTGTGTACTTGACTCCATAATATATCATGAATTGGTTCTGGAACTTGTTCCGAAAAAGAAGTAAATTTAGAGGAAATTACTCCTTGTTAACAACAAAAGAAAAACTCAGCTTGTGGTATGTTTTCTTTTCATTCAACGCATTCGGTGTTGTCATATACTGTTTATCTCAAGGGAAATTAGATATTGTTTCTTATCATGGACTGAAGACAGAAGAAGAAATAAATACTCCTTCCAGTAACTCACAATTTGTTACTTACATCAAAGAATACCTGTTATTAATTAATACAATTTTTAGGTTTACAATGGGCTTCTTCTCTTCGAGTTAAAAATGCTACTGTGATAAGATACGCTGGATTGACAGAAATTGACCGAATCAAAATAATAGATGGGATCCCAGAAAAATCAAAATTTATAGACTACGAAGAAAGCGAATAAACAATTTTTGTCACCAAAAATAATAGTTGTAATAAGTTATGCAATGAATTATAAAAAATTCTCTCAATTTGTTTTTTTTTTAAATGATACAACAATAATCTGTTTAAAAAATAAATTATCTTTAATAGACTTTAAAAGAACATATCACAATTCGTCATATTATAAAGTCGGATCACATAGGAACTATTTCATATATTTTCCCATATAACATTCTTTTTAAGTTACTAATTAACATTATGTATACATATATAAAACATACAAAAATATGATTTCCTCCCCTTATGAATTGGGTATATTAATTATAAATTTACTGTAAAATTTAAAAATATTGTATAAATATATGTTTTATTAAGACACTTGAATTGTGGCAGGATAGAATGGAACATAATTTTCATAATACTATTCTTAGTCTACTGTTTCTGTGCATAATTAACGAATAAGGGGGCGGAGCTGTCTTAGGGTGAATTTGGCTCTGATTACTCGATTAAACATGTGTTCAATTTAATTAAAATACATGTCATTGTATTTGTTACTGCCAGAAATAGTGTAAACTGAGATATATGAGTGTATAATTCTGAGAGAAGAGTTAACATTTAGAGTGCGGGTGATATCCGATACCTCTTCGACGTCTCTCCATTTCTTGTACCAGTGCAGACCTTAATATTCACAAATATAATAAATATCATTTCATTAACATAAAAGTACTTATAATCTCATGAATTACCTGTACTGTTCATATTTCATGACAATCAATTGCAGTTCTTGCTTGTAAAGCCTAGTAAGCATTGCAGAATAGCAGTCCAATTCACTCAATCTGAACATTCCCCAGCGCAATTTGTGATCGAGATTTTGAGAGGCTGTTTGAAAAATGTATTGCATTATAGTACAAATTTTAAGAATATATGAATTTGAATATTATAAATCACCTTTAGAGTAAACTATGAGCCAATGTGGTATTTCTTCAAGTAGATATGGTGGAACGAGTGCCCCCGATAGTGGACCGAATACATAACATCCTCCGACTAAACAAGGGTGAGCGTACGAGGCTTGACGAGTCATTTCACTAAAAAAAACGAGTTTGTAGAAGTCCGACAAACAAGAGGTAGGTTTCCTTTGCAAAAAGTCTGATTTACATACTTGACATAATAAATCCCTTGTCTGGTGTGAACCCTCTGCCATCCGGAAGGAACAGATTCTAAAGGATGAGTCCAGTGAGTAGTTTGAGTGTTGTGGTCCATATAATACTTTCTACCTCTGAGAGTAAAATCAACCGACCAACCAGGTGGGAGGGGAAGTTCACTTTCTTCTACTAGATAACATTAAACCAAATGAATATTTTATTTCATAAAATAAATATTGAATTGACTTACCTTGATTAGTCGGTATTAAGCTGCTATTATGTTTAGAATTGTGCATGAGTCCTTCTCCATATGAGATAGCTGATGGACCCGATAAAACATTTGAATAAATTGGGGTGGCTGACTGGTTCGTGTTATATGCTAGGACAAAAGTAATTTATTTTATAGTTTCATTGGATAAATACTTGTAAAAAGTAAGCATTACAGAAATATTTAATTAGCGTTGATTCAAGTATTAGAACATGACATAAAGAATGAAGTGTTCATATATTGGTATCAATTATAGTTCGCATACCTTGAAGCTGGCCATGGCTGACAGAGTGTCTTGATATGTTAGCGTTTGAAGTCGGTAACATGAGTTGTGACGATGTGTTGGAAGCAGGCATATTGTGCGATTCATTGCTATTTTCTCGGGTTAATATTCTATGATGTTGTTGTAATTGTTGTTGATTTTGATAGATTGGATCTTCTGGACGTCTGTGAGATTGAAATCTATGTCGGCTGAGTTGCCGGTTGAAATTGCTACCTTCTATGTCTGTAAAACTTACGGCATGTGGTATCTGAAAACAACAAATTTTTTACAATTTATTTGATCAATAACAAATAAATACTTAAGGATATATATTTACATTTTGTGTTGTATCAAGCAAATGTGTAGTCGTTGTATTTGGAAAAACATCTCCCGTTGCAGACAAACTGGCAAATCTGAAATTGACAGATAGTGTACATGAACATATTTAGTTATAATAAAACCAAAAACATACCTATGAGCTAGATCGGGAACTGATTCACTGGGTGTATATTTTCCAGCATGTCCTCCTAAGCTGCGAACTGGAGTTTGTCCTCGACCTCTAGAGAATTTCGGTTCCGTGGTGTTTGTGTTAGATGAAGAAGTGCCAGGAGTTGATGATGTACTGGCTTCTGCACTTGGTGGTGGATTACGACTTCTGGATCTGCTATTTCTTTCAGCTGTCCATACATTTATAACTAAAAAAATTAAATGGAAAAATTGTAGAAATCCAATAAATTATTTTCGTAGACATTAAACTGATACTTTGAGATTATTTTGTTAAAATAGTATGATTTTTTAAATTAAAATAGCTTTTAAAGAGTATTTAGTCGTTGATAAGGTGATGTTTGAAATGATAAATAAGTTTTTGATGAATTAGTTAGTTTTTAAATTGAAAACATCTTCGACTTGACATACATGAGTTAGCATAAATGTTATTGTGGGCGCATAATGCAATATGGATTAAACTAACTGTTCATCTCCGGTGGTGTATCTTTCTTGACATATTTGCCATGAAGTTCTATTTTGCCGGATTTCTGAGACTTGCGAGAAATCATTTTGCATTATTTTGACAGTTCACTCTAGAGCAGTCCAGTGTTGCCTTGTCTCAGTCATGTTATCTGGATTCCGATTTCGTAATATTTATTATTCATTTATTTTATGTTTAGATGTTACAATGATTCTTTATTTGATAAATATTTTTAGATTCAATGATAATGATTTTTAGTATATTGATTTATCTGTAGCAGATGAGATGAAATAATAAATGAGTACTGGCGTGGTAATTTATAGTGGCAACACTCTGATGGCAGCGACGTGTCAGAAGCGGTGACAGCCGGTGTGAGCTGTCAGTGTGTGTGATACTAGCGATAGTGCCGGCAGTGACACAGTGACACGGTGACAAGTGACACAGTGACACAGTGACACTAGAAGCATGGCGAGGTCTGTGTCTGAGCTGAGTGGTCTGCTCGGAGTGGTGATCCTGGCGCTGGCTTGGTTGTGCAGTTTCTCGTCCAGACTGTTCGCCGTCATCAGGTTCGAGAGCATCATCCACGAGTTCGATCCATGGTAAGCCACGACTGATTTACTCACTTTTAACTGTTAACCTTTGACTAATCTCAACACTTCACTACATTATCTTTGTTTCTTTACATAGGTTCAACTACAGAGCGACCGCTTATATGGTCCAGCACGGATTCTACAATTTCTTGAATTGGTTCGACGAGAGAGCATGGTACCCTCTGGGTAGAATAGTCGGGGGAACCGTGTATCCTGGCTTGATGATAACCTCTGGCAGTATCCACTGGCTTCTCCATGCATTGAACATTCCCGTCCACATTAGAGATATTTGCGTGTTTTTAGCTCCAATATTCAGGTCAGTAATACTGATACAAAACTCTAATTTTGATTTACAAACATTATTTATTATTCTTTGATACTAAAGTCTAATTTAGAAAACCTTATTTTTTTTTCAATATTTTACTATGTTTATACTACAGCTGGTTTCAATATTTATTTCGACCTTATTATATTGATACAATGTGTTGTGTTATTTACTGATAACAATTTTGTTCAACAGTGGACTCACAGCAATCTCTACATACTTATTGACATCAGAATTATGGTCGAAAGGAGCTGGTCTCTTTGCAGCTTGTTTTATTGCCATTGTCCCCGGCTACATTAGTAGATCGGTTGCCGGGAGTTATGACAATGAAGGCATTGCCATCTTTGCTCTCCAGTTCACATACTACTTGTGGGTGAAGAGCGTCAAAACAGGATCAATATTCTGGTCTTGCTTGACTGCACTATCCTATTTTTATATGGTAAATAATATTTTTTTATTATTTATAATACATAATTTGTTAATTAATGTTTTTTAAACAATCATTTTTAGGTATCCGCATGGGGAGGTTACGTGTTTATCATTAATTTGATCCCTCTACATGTGTTTGTTTTGCTGTTAATGGGACGTTATTCTGTTCGTCTCTTCACAAGTTATACTGTATTTTATATTTTGGGATTATTGTTATCCATGCAAATTCCATTTGTCGGATTTCAACCGATTAGAACCAGCGAACATATGGCTGCATCAGGTAAGATCTTTTATTAAGGTTTATGTAATACAGAATAAATAGGAAATTTGAAACTTTTTTGTAATGGATTAATATTTACATATTTTTTTGTATTAAATTGATAATTTTTAATTAGGTGTATTTGCCCTGATGATTGCTGTTGGTGCTCTGCGTTACTTGCAATCTATGATGCCCAAGCGGGAATTGAAGAAACTTATGATTGTAGGCGGTTTAATTGCAGGTGGAGTAGTATTTTGCCTTGTAGTTCTCTTGACTTATGCTGGTGTCATTGCTCCATGGAGTGGAAGGTTTGTTTGTTTATTTATTTAATATTTTATTATATTATATAATTTTTTTATTGATTTTCAATTTGACAGATTCTACTCGCTGTGGGATACGGCATATGCCAAAATACACATTCCCATTATTGCTTCCGTATCAGAACATCAACCGACAACTTGGTTCTCATTCTTCTTCGATCTGCACATTTTAGTATGCACATTCCCCGTTGGACTGTGGTATTGCATCAAAAACATAAACGACGAGAGGGTATTCGGTTAGTGTTAATAATTATTTGTGATTTTCACAATTTTACCAAAATATACTCATATTCGGATTGTGATTTTAGTCACTCTTTACGCCATAAGTGCTGTGTACTTTGCCGGAGTTATGGTGAGATTGATGTTGACTCTTACACCTGTCGTTTGTATGCTTTCGGGAATTGCGTTCTCAGGCATTCTTGAAATATACTTAAAAGAAGAAGAGACTGACAAATCTCCACGCGCCATTGATGATGAATCTAGCCAAACATACAGTACCAACAAGAATTTATATGATAAGGTATCCATTTACCTTTATTTTTATTTATAAAATATATGTAATACAAATGAACTTCTACTTTAGGCTGGTAAACTCCGAAGAATGAAACATGAACAGGATAATACTGGAAATGTCAACGAGGGAGTCGGAATCAATATTCGATCTGCTGTTATAGTTGTTTGTATGATACTACTGATGTTGTTCGCTGTTCATTGCACTTGGGTTACTTCAAATGCCTATTCAAGTCCCAGTATCGTTCTTTCTACTTACAATAATGAAGGGTGAGTGTTGCTAAAGTAAAAAAAGTCACTTTTTCGATTTAAATTATACTAAATATATTAAAATGTTCCTATGCTGCACAGGAACGAGGGAGGGTATTGATAAATATTTTTTAATGTTTTATTTAGATTTGTATTTTAAAATTTGTTGTTGTTTCTCAGGGGAAGGCAAATATTGGACGATTTCCGAGAGGCATATTATTGGTTGTCTCAAAACACAGCTGATGATGCAAGAGTTATGTCATGGTGGGATTATGGATATCAAGTAAGATCTTTATAAATATAATAATTGATTACGGATTCTCATTTTTATATTTTTTTAATAGATAGCGGGAATGGCAAATAGGACTACTCTAGTGGATAATAACACTTGGAATAATTCTCACATTGCCTTGGTCGGTAAAGCTATGGCATCCAATGAAAGTGCAGCTTATGATATAATGACCAGTTTAGACGTAGACTACGTGCTGGTAATATTCGGTGGGGCCATCGGATATTCTGGTGATGATATTAACAAATTCTTGTGGATGGTCAGAATTGCTGAAGGAGAGCACCCCAAAGATATCAGAGTAAATATACTTAATTAATTAAGCAATATTCTATGTATTAATTTTGTAAATATTTACAGGAAAATGATTATTTTACTGAGAGGGGAGAGTTTAGAATCGATTCTGAAGGATCACCCACTCTTTTGAACTGTCTTATGTACAAATTATCTTATTATGGCTTTGAGTCTCGAGGCGATAGTAGAGTTCCTGCCGGCTTCGACCGAACTAGACAAGCCGTACCTGGAAATAGAGGCTTCCAACTTACTTATTTGGAAGAAGCTTACACCACTGAACATTGGCTCGTGAGAATTTACAGGTAAAATTTATTAATTCTCATTCTTTAATATTTTAATTATGTAATTTAATACTGATTTTTTACTTGTGGGATGCAGAGTGAAGAAGCCTCATGAGTTCAACCGTCCACGGCTTCCGTTCGCTGAACGTGTTGTGAAAACATCCAGCGTTATTTCTAAGAAGGTTTGTGATTTCACTTAAAAATATTTTTAATGAAACACATTTTTCATTATTTTATATATTTTAGACTTTACGTAGGAAAAAAGGCATTATTAAAAATAAACCCGTCATAGTGAAGACAAAGAAGACTGCTAAATAATATTTGAGTTTATAGTGGTTCAGGAAAAATTATTTTCTTATCGGACTAGTCTTCAGAGTAACCATAAACAAAACAGACACAAAAAACACAAATAATAATAACATAATGTGGCACATCATCAACGTGTGTGGGGCTGTGAAATGCATTCTTTTCTAGCAATCAAAATGATAATATATCATATAACTGATAACAATGATGATGGTAATATCAAAACAAATTTAATAATATGTGAGTGTGTGGTTTTTGAATAACGTAAGGCATTTTTTTTTATTTCCCGGTTGATATTTTTACTTCAAAACATTTCATAAATGCATTAAATATAATTCACACAATGTTTTACATTTCGACCTTGTATGTCAACTACGTCTACTTTCTTCATAGAATTAATTAATGAATATTTAAAACATATGGGTTGAATTGTACTTATCTGCGAATCGGTAGACCACAATTTATATAATAATATATTTGAACCGTTGAAATGAATTTATCAAATGTTAAAAAGTCTGGAATGCAATCCACCAATTATAAATAATGTGCAATAAATTTGCCCTTGGCCTTTTGAAAATAGATGTTATAATATTTGTTCCATGGATTTAATTGGTTTAATTTGCACCGGATTATTCCGAACAACTGTTTTTATTATACTGCGTCGCGTGAGTTATTATTATAAAGTATCCTGAACGTTCATTGCAGGAGTTACTTTTCACAATGTATGTTTTATGACACGGTAATTTTAAAATGTTTTTTTTTTCTATTCAATTGTAAGTTCATAATACTACTAGAGAAATTGCAATAAATTTTTGTCTATGTAAAAATTTGTTCATCCATATTGTTGTATTTATTGTTGAAAGAATTAATAAAATAGTCACAAGAATATTCATGTTTTTTGTTTGATATACTTATGTCCTGTTTTGGTCTCGATCTACATAATTAAAGACATATTTCGAGGTTCTACTTTAAATGAACTCGTCAAGAATAGAGCCAATTTCCTCATATTATTGAGACAATTAAATAAATAAATAATTACCTCTATAAACTCCAATAATTCACAATGAAAGGACTGTAAAAAATTCTGGTTAGACGAACACACAAATAAAAAGTCCAATATATATATTTTCAAATCTTGTATTTTACATAAAGATATACATAATACGTATTACATTGACAATAATGTTATTAGATTTTCAAATGATTATTTCACTTTATTTAATAGAATATCTTTCAGTGAAATCTTGAGCATGAGTAATTTGAAAATGGCACTTTCATAAAATAGGTTTGGAATATGTATGATTGATTTTCCAACTGTAAAATATACTCCCGTGTTTATTATATAAAAATGAATTACGGCATTTATTTCCTTCAAACATAAATGTATTTTGCAATATTTTATTATAGTATCATTTCTCTATTAGGAAAGTAGAATTTACTTATTTCTTTTGATAAATGTTCACAACACAGTGATTAATATAAAATCATAAATGCTTTTCCTTATTTTTTTTTCTTTAGAAAAGAAGAATAATAACAGCTTTCTCTTAATGATACTATAAATAAAAATACTCAAAAAAAACTCGAGAGAAAAATAACTAATATTAATTAAAAATAATGAAAAGCATTTATATAAATCCAGTTATAAATTTAATAGGTACATTTAACATTTAAATACAATATTTATTTTACTTCCATATACATATACTGTAGAATTATGTATTTACAATTAATCATCATCTAAATATAATATAATTTATTATATTTTAATTTAGGCCATTGCATGGCAAAGACACAGAGATTAAGTATTTACTGTACATGTTTAAAAATATTTAATTATTCTAAAATGTGCAATTTAATGACTAATGATAAACAATAACAACAAAAAGATAATATGTCACAAATATACAATAGTTAAAGAAAATGATTCATTTTCTGCTGGTTATATGATGAATTGTGAGTAGGAGGAAAGTCCATACCAGCTCATTTTGTAATAAAAATGTTAAGTAGCTCCGATGATAAATGATAATGGAAATTTTGATTTCCTTCATATACAATATTTAACCTTTTTAGTGCTATATGAAAAGCAGTTTTGCATAAATCATACATTTTCTAAGGAGCACCGTCATCAGCTCAGTTTTGTGAGTATTTTATTTGATAAAATTCTCTATTTAACATTTCACCAGTTAACAAAGATTTATGAACATTTTTTTATGACACACAACTCTGGAATTCTTTTAAAATATTTGATTATGCTTAATTTGAATAGCGACAATGTAATCTCATAACTGAAACAACATAATGATAAAATTTCACACAGTCACAGTTAATTTTATCGTCACCTAATATCTAAAAAATAGATCTAGGCATTCTAAAATCACAACTAGTAAAACTATTTACGGATAGAAATTTGAAGTCGTTCATTTATTGAAACTTTGGGATTGTCTTTCATATTTGAATGGTTTTTATATTATATTACATATGTATTTAAATTACTGTTAGTATCAACTGCTTTGTGTTAATTTATCAAAATAAAGTAAAAGGCGTTGCAAACAATAAAGGAGCTTAACATTTATTATGTTTTTCAATGAGCAAGTGGAGTAAGGGCAAAAAACCAAATCACTCAATCTTACCTACAAACATCAATAACTTAAACATATCCATGTGTATGTACGCATTATGACGAATCAAACATTAATATTCATTAAATCCTATTCAAACTAATTCACATCTTCTATTGTGTCTATCTCACTAAGAAATTCTTTTAGAGAAAAGGTAAAAAGTCAACATGAAAATTATGATGTCATTTACAAAGTGCCTAAATCACAACACAGAGTGGGATACTGCTTAATATACTGTCAGCAGTATGAGCAGTAAGTCAAGTACATAATTATATATATATTTAATGTAAATTAGAATATTGTACCTATCTAAGTTTTGTGTATGCAATACACTTTTCGTTTCTGAAATTGATGAGATAAAGTATGAATAAGAAATTAGGCTCTTAGAGACTATGTTCGTTGCATTATAGAAAAGTACTTTTCCATATTATGTACGGGTCAGGTGAGATATTGTAAAGAGGCAGGAAACACTTTCACAATCCTTATATTAAAATGCATATGTTCATCAATAGTCCAAGTAGGCCACAATAGTCCAAGCATTTTAATAAAGGATATATGCAACCATTTAAAACTCTCCGAAGAGAATTATAATTCATGATGAACAGATAACGTGATGAAGTTTTATTTTATAATACACACTATTTCATTATAACATTCATACAATTAATAAGACACACACATGAAAAAGGTGCCAAAGTATAAAATATATAAATATATATGTTTAATGTACATGAAATGAATACCAATACATATATATATATATAAGGTGGCGATCATATTTGATTCAAACTTGAAAAATATTCATCTTGAGATTGTACACATAAATATTTATTTATTATATAATACATAATCCAGAAACTTTTCACACCTATCTAAATGTAAGTATTTTTAAATGCGAAGGTAAAGTGTGTCACAACACAAGATTGTGTATAATATAATATTTAAATATATATATTAACTTCTATACATATATATAATATAATAGATGTGTGTGTGAGTTAATACATTTATTAAGAGAATATTGAAATACAAAATTCTGAAAAGTAATGCCTTTATAATTTTTATATACTCCATTTTTCAAAGGCACTTTGTTCTTATGAGGGGCGGAATTCTTAAATATAGGCCTGAAGTTCGATGATGATTAGTAATTAAATAAATATTCACAAGTATGCACATTACATTTTTATAACACATAATAATATATATTTTACAATCAAATCAATATACATATTTGAGAATCGACAAAGTTCATGAGGAACTTGATTACAACGGCTACCTTATGGAAGCAATTATTTTAAGAGACATAATCAATACTTTTTGAGAACCCACCCCTCAAGATGAACTTTTGAAATGTGTTGAAGGTGGGATTATATTAATAAGCTATCTTTGAAACAGAACCATAAATCAATAAATTAATGTGTATGGCGAGAAAAGCATAATTGACATCATTTGTAAATTTATTCATCGGGGGCAAGTAGAAAAATGCTCTTATTCAAAAGACAATATATTAATATTATCAAAATTAAATGAAAGTAAAAGGTTAAAAACATGATCCTATACAATTATAGATACACACCTAACTAACTAAATTGACATAGATTGATTAATTTCATTTTTTTTAAATTTGAATATTAGTTAAGTTATTATTGGTTTATATAAAATTTATTAAAATTTTGTTTTACTTTATCACTCATAGTTTAATTCACAGTTTATAGAGTTAAAATCATTTAGTTGATTTTTTTTAACAATATCAGTTGACACATTATTATATTTTATATGCGAAACCATTAAAATGGTTTTCGTGGACATAATAAAAATTTATATATATTTAATATTTATAGAATTAGTTAAGTACATTTCAATAATTAACCGTTTAAAGAGTAAGAGTATCTAGATAATTATTTATGTACAGAAAACCCTGATAAAGTCAAAAATTTATTCAAAACAACCAACAGGAATATTAATGGAAACACTTTCACGCCAATAAAAATTATAAATTATGATTATGGTTGGTGATTTGTAACATATTATAAATATTTTAATAATACAAACACAAGTAGACGCTCAGTTTTTTTAATGAAGAAACAATGTCGTTGAGAGGGTTTCGTGATTTTTTTTTGTTTTTGTAATAAGATTATGAAATTCAAGTCTTTTCATTTATTAATCAACAACCGTTTTAAAGATTACTTATTTGCTTTCGATGGAAGAAGAGATTTAAGACCACAACCGTATTATTAAGTTTTCACAAATTGCTGTCTATGAGATAAAATATAAAGGAACATGAAATTTGTAATCCATATCACAACGTACATTTGTTTGACTTAAATAATTATAGTAGTTTCTGGATTTTAAACATTTAATCACAAACATGTCCATAAAAACAAGTGGAATACTCGAAACAGTATTGTTGGATTTGAGCATATTTGATTACAGGCTTTCAACTTCTAAATAAACATCCACGAGAAAATTCATCAATATATTATTACAATAATCATAGCTTCTGATTTAATATTATTATTCATTTTGTAGACAGTATACTATACACAACCTATTACTGCTTGTAAGTATTTTTATCCTCTCTTCAATTACGGCAAGTGGTTAAAGTTTTACAATGATATGTCGAAAAGTTCAGTTTGCCAAAATAGGTACAAAGTTTCGGCCAGCATATATATATATATATATATATATATATATATATATATATATATATATATATATATGTATAATTATTTTCCTCTCAAATAAATAAATAAATAAAGATAACGCGTAACACAGACCGAATATTTATAATATCTATTCGTTTGGCACGAGTAGAATTATTATGAGAGTGTAATAATAAATAGAATAGAGTGAGTGATATATTATAATTATTTTTCTTTGTCACTAAATATCATCTAGCACATTATATATATAATAATTAAATTTGGCCGCACTTTCGTCAATCGAATTGCAGTTGATTCCAGCAGTTTTCTGTCATTTGGCATCTGTCAATATTATGAAAAATATCATGTAAAATATATATATTATATAGAAATGTAACTATATTATCTATGTAGACATATATTTATGTATAAATGTGATGTCTGTAGTTTTTTTTTATTATTAATTTCTCGCACATCTTAGATGTAGTGAACACTTGGTTAAGACTCGACTCTGTTTCGTTTGATGAGTGGACTGTGCCAGGATTAACGAGTATTTGTAATATTAATCTGGGCAGTCGGATCAAGATCAATCAGGTCGGGCTGGAGGGTGTTTTGGGGCTTGGTTGTTATAGTATTGAGGTGGTGATGATCTCTACAGTTGTTGGTGTGGCTGTTGAGCTTTGGAATGATTGCTATCGGGGGAGGGTTGGTTGGGCTTGTCTTCTAGCGACATTGGCAAAGGCCTGTCGGATTTGCCATCCACTTTGGGTCTTTTGGAGTCTGCATCGGGTAGTCTATGAGACTTCATATGAGCACTGCGGCTCTTCACCTTGTTAAACACTCTGAAACAACACCACACACCACGGTTAGGGACTACACAATAGACAAACACACACTCGGGTTAGTTATAAGGTACACGAATATTGACTCGATGCTTATTAGGGGTGAATTAGTGTAATTAGTAAACTTACTTTCCACACAGTTTGCATGGAAATTCGTCTCCACTATCCGTCGCCGGAGTTCCTGGAGGGGTGCTCGAACATCTGCTCAACCCTCGTCCTCCACTGCTCCATTTCGACCAGTTCTGTAATTATATTTAATCAATAATGGCCTTTGTAAAGTGAAGTCATTAAAATATTACATGTCCGGAAAGATGCTCTCCCATGCGATCTGGACTCCACGATCTTAGGTACAATGCTTTATAGTCCTTGGTAACTTTCTTCCAGAAATAATAGAACTGTATGCACTGCTTACTGCTTTTAGTGGATACCTAAAATGATTTTGTTTTATTATTTTTTTTACTCTTTAGACATATTTTTAATTAGTTTATTGCAGTGATGTATACCTGCTTAGCTATTTTGAAGAAATCCTTGTCGTGTTCTCTTAGGCCGCTAAGGAAGTTTTCTACTTCTTCAGGAGACCATCTTTCGCTAGTATTTGAGGTGCTGGTAGAAGAAGCTCCACTCATCAATTGAAGGGTGGCTGCATGGGTGTCTCCTTTGCATTGTCCTAAAACCTGAAGAGCATATTCTCGAGAGTGACCACCCACAGGCATAGCAGCACACATGGCTAACTCCAAAAACATTCGCACTAAAAAGTCAATAAATCAGTATACCTACATACTGTGTATAAATTATTAATTTTAAAATAGTGTACCTTCATTATCATCAAGGTTTTCATTTATACCAGGATCCCAAAGGAGGTGTTCATAGGTCGGGTCCCGATCCAAGTTTACATCGATAGTGCTAATTTCTGGCAGTACGGCTTGAAACTGATCACCCACGTTGATTCGCGGTGTTTTAGCAGGTTCTATTTCACTCTTTATAGACTCTAACAGTTGGTGGCTGCATGAAGATTGAGATCCGTTTACTTCATTGAATAAACCGGGAGCTGTTCTTGTGGGATTGAGTATAGGCAAGGGTCTGAAATACTCGTTCCAATCGCTTTTAAGCTTAGATTGATATTGTGTCTGAAAACACCTAGTTGGCATTTCCATCGACGATGACGGTCGCTTTCGAGATATTTTCTGCGGACTTGAAGGGCCACTCGAAGAGCATTGAATTGGTTCTATTATTTCTTGTTTGATTGCATCTTCACCCACTTTGATATTCGGCATCATCGGCTGTTGCGATTGGAGATGAACAAATTGAGGAGATTCAGGAGGGTTATTCTCTGTTTTTATGCACACTGGTTTGATTATTTGAACTTGAGGTGATGCATTGTCTTTGGAGACAATCTGATGAGTTGCACCGGTTAACCAAGATACGGGTAGTTGGTTGGATGCAGCTTGGATTAGTTTATATTCCCCATTGGCTTCTACAAGAATACCTGTTACACCGGGGTTGTTGAGGTCTATGGGACCGTGACTTATTATTTTATATGATTGATAGCCAGCAAAATCAAACTTTTTCTTTGCAACAAAATCTTTTGGACTACTTGAAAGTAGCGGATCTTCTGAATTAGACATCATCTGAGATTGAATTGGGAGCATTTGTTGGTTTGAGAAAACAACATTCTCCGTGGGAATAAAAGTTTGCGGACAAGGTGAGTGCAAATTTGAAGTTTGTTGATTTGACATCGGTGATGGAAGCGGAGTAACGCACATAGAAGATTGAGAAGGTGGCGATGGATTGCCAAGATTATACATATCTAAACTTTCACCTGGAAGAACTTCTTCTAGTGCTTCTTCGACTTCTTCCGCGCTAGACATTGTAGTCGTGAAGAATGCTGCTGAAAGTGGACTACTCGTATTTCGCACTTCGTCTACATCAGTTCCGTGGGGCAAAACCGGTTCTATGAAATTGTCGCCAGGATGAACTCCACTGGCCGAAGGTGATAGAATTGGAAGATTTTGAACCACCGACTGATTGACTGACGGTGATTGAGCTTCATGACTTGCCGGAGGAGTTGGGTACGTAAAGCTGGGCGAATCATGATATTTTAATGGCGAAGGCAAAGGAGAGGGTGCAGATAAACCAACATGTGGAGAATTGGCGTACATGATATACTCTTTCTGGAAACCGAGTACATCTTTTGAAGGATTTGAGTTGCTTTCAACCGCCGTAGAATGATAAGTGCTGAAATCTGCAAGGCTTTCCGGCAGCGGTGAGTTTAAAACAGCTTGTAGTTGTTGATTTACTGGGTATTGTATGGAGGATTGCTCTTGTAGAGACGCACTCACATTGGCATAGTCTTCCAATGCAGCTAAGTCATCCAGCTGAAATATATTATTAATTAAAGAACAACTCTGTTAAAAGTTAAAAAAAGTGTATTTACCGGCAATGTATCAGTAGAGGGTTGTTGAAGAAGCATTGCTGGATCTGGAACTTGATATACATCATCTTGAAGGGATGGAGAGAAATAATTGCCTTCGTCTGCTTGAAAAGAAAGCGTGAAGTCAGTCGGTTGGAAATTGAGTTGCACAGGGCTTGAAGATTGATGACCGGGATCTGAGGTTGATCTTTTGACGGCGATCTGTAAAAGATACAAATCAATCAGTAGGTAGTTAAGTAGTAGTTTTATAGTTAAATAAAAACCTTGGTGCCTCTCTTGAGTAGCTCGATGAGGGTAGCATCTTTTTGTTGGGAGGGCGTAGGCGTCCTGGGTGGAGGCAGGAAATCAGTAGCCGGGGTAGTTGAGGTCTTGGCAGCAGTTGCGGTGGTTGGCAACATGGGGGGCGGAGGCGCCGGAGCCACGAAGGAGGCTCTGACCACGGCAGAGGGGGTGGGTGGCAAAGTGGTGGAAGCGACACCACTGCTCGTTGTTACCAGCGGTGGTGAATCCGCGCACGTGCCTGAAATTACAATATGCTCGTTAGCACACAACCTTAATGTCTCATTCATGCGAGCCTCGTCACATAACTTGCACGAATGAAATAAACGTTTACTTAGAATACTCTAATTAATTAAACTAGTATGAAATTATTACCACTTGGCATGGTGGTTCTCTTGTTGATGATTTTCTCCTCGATTAGAGCCCTCACTGAAACTGATGCAGTCTGTAATGGGGGTCCAGCCATTTCCTTCTTCTCCGTTTTCTTATTCTCAGAATCCTGTAATGTTTACACTCGATCAGCATATGTGATTACTGAATGAATGCTAATTTTGGATTAGTCGATACGAATGAACTTATATAAAAATATAAAGATATCGCATGAGTGTAATACGTGGTTAGTTCAAGTAGATCAAGTGGCCAAAAACATGAGTTACATGGCAAATATTATACTGTAAACATCTCTCTTCATATCTTCAGTTATATTTCACAGTAAAATGGGTAAATGCATTGTTACTACATGTCATATGGACTCAAACATACACTCAAATACCTCTAGGCTCACTTTTTACCTAGTAGTATAGTCTTTTTTTAAGATTTTTAAAATATTATTGCGTTTTTATCGCCAAAGTATTGTCACAACCACTCTCAGGGGGTCACTAAAAATGTTTTAAGTGAGGGAGACACACTTATGCCTTTATCGAATAGGAGAGAGGAGAGCAGCAATACTCGGGCTTCACGAATTATTTATATGCAATGCGATATGTTTATATCTGCGTCGCTATCTGTCACTTTACGTGGATTTTCATTTCTAACAAGAAATTAATATTTGTTTTGCTCTCTAATATTTAATTGCGTCAAACACTGTTACAGGCAGCTGAAGCTCTCCACTGCCCGCGTATGTGTGAGTGTATATATATAGGGTTTAGAATATGCACATGTATTCGTGACCGGCCATGTTCGAAAGTATGACGGAATATTGCATGACGCTTCTATAGATAAAAGTTCATCGGTCGGTACCTTTTTGAAGTATCCTCCATGAAGTCGCATGTGTCCGTTGAGGGCAGGTACATTTTTGAATTTCCTATGGCAGAGATTGCACTCGACAGGACGCTGATCTGCAGGGGTTCGTGCTGATTGTGTTGGAGGACTTCTGGCTGCACTTGACGACCTCTGCTGATTCTGTTGAGCCTGATAGATGTAATATACACATATATGACACAAACGGAATTTGACTCTAAGCTCTAATATCTATAGAACGAGATAAAAAGAGACCAAATATATTTACTTTATATAAAAAAATACAAACAAATTGACTTTCACTAGCGATGTAATAATAATATACATTGTATCTAGACGACTAAAATATCAAATCATTGTTTATTTGATCGTTAAGATATCAACCGTTTTAGATGTAAACAAATTATACGAATCGACGGGCATAATAAACATTCAGACGGAGGCAGTTTTAATTGATTTAGAAAATAAACATAGTATTCTTAAAATGATACGCCTCGAAAACATTGCTCAAAGTATTATAACGTATTTTATTTAAAACATTCAACGTGTAAATTAATGAAGTAGGTATGTTTAGCATAAGACTTTGTCCTGAAATTAATTAACTCAGTCATCCAACACGTTGACATACCCTCATTCTGTATTTTCCTCTCATATTGTATTTTCCTAGACGACGATTTGCCTTCTTCCTAATAAACCGACTCGCAGTCGTTGCTCTTTTTGACGTACAACCTGGAATTCCCACATTGTAACATCAAAACTGAATAATAAGACTTTGTGTACTTTCCGTCTGCTCTGTACCTTGTTAAAGAATTTTATAGCATAGCAGACGGGGAAGTTATTATTCTGAGACAGTCCTGTTTATATCATATTATTATTGATTCACAATTTAAATACGTATTTATAAACACCACGAGAGCTTTCATTCTAAAAACCATACTAAGCGTCTTTGTTCAATTGAATAATCATCATATTCATTTATTATGTAGTCCCGAACCAGCAGATACAAGAGCTAGATTTTTTAAAACTATATTTATAGTTATTGTACCTAATAATTGACGCTTTTCCACCATAATATTTAATAGGTATGGTAATTGTATCATAATATTAGAAGCACAATTGTAGTTATGTTAGGTTACAAATCAAACCTATTTTCGTAATATTATATATGTTTGTACAATACGTGTGTAAATGAATTGATTTGATGATTAAATTCTAATGAATAAAGGTATTTTTCAAGAATAATATCTTCTAATCAGAATTAAACCTAACTTTACCAGAATTATGTGAAGGTGCTTCGAATATTAAGAGTATAAAATAGCGTCTATTATATAAAATATAATTGCAGTCAAAAGAACTGACCCTAAGATGACTAAATCTCTGTATTACTATTGAACAGTTGTATTAAATTTATAACACTATAGTGATTTATTAACTTTTATTTCAGACGTATAAAAATTAAATTCAATCGAACGTGTAAAGTAATGAATTTTCAGGCCTACGTCACATTAAATACGATAGTAGAGTTACTTAGCTACACTTATGATAGGTTTTTTGTTAGTTAGTGCCTTGTATGAGCCTCGGACGAGGCACTAATTAACAAAAAAATGATCAAAAATACAGCAAAGCAACTCTATTACCGTGTACGTTTACAGCGACGCACGCCTAGGAATCACAAGCTAAATTTTATTAAGTGTTGGCGTTCCCGGTGTTGCCATTGTTCAGAATGTGCCTAATATTATACATACATATATGTATTTCAGCCGAATTCCTTATTTAGCCACTGTGGCACCGGTAACCTCAACTACTCAAACATAATATGTGTTATACAGGAGTAAATTATTCATGGGGTTAGCACATGCAAATATCTTATTAGCAGGGCGCTAAAAGCAAGCGCGGCAAATTTGTATTGACAGAGCTCTCCATTTGAACCGAATGGCGGATGATGTAAATGAGCGCCGCGACGGACGGTTACGGTAATTTTAAATTTCAATTTGAATAAATACGTAGTCCGATGCAAACTTCTGGCCGATCCGTGCTTCGGGAAATTGCCAACGGCAAACTCTCATCCTCAAAAGTGATCCCCGAATCGCAATCGAATTTAAAAACGGCCGGCAAGTAGGCTCTTACTTTGGCACCTTTGTTTCCTTGCTGGCATTGCTCCCATTTTAGAACGAACTGTATGATATTAATCTTTTCTTAAAATAGACACGCGACATGTTTCCTAAATTGACGTATAAAATATGGCGGCATGCGGAAAGGGGTGAGATGATATTATATAGGGGGTGGTGATATTGTAAAATGGGGTGGCTGGGTGTTTTGCTTAGTACGAGTAAACGTCAAGCGCAGCTACGCAAACTTTCATGGCATCTTCATGCATTCATGCGACTATTTAGCTCTTTTAAAAGCACTGCATAAATTGTCAATAAATAAACAAACCCTCGGTACAAGCAAACTCTTTTAATTAAATCTTAATTTGTGGTAACTTCCACAAAGGTGGAATTATTTAGAATGCACTTCGTCATCGTATATACATATATATATTTGTTGATTGTATTGACTTCATGGTGGAATTCCATAATTTAAAGAAATGCGTTATTTGTAATCTACAAAGTAATTTTATTACTAAATGATTCTATAGTCTCTGAAGATGACTATAAGTTAGTGGTGGAAAGTACTCAGACTCTGTAATAAAATAACTGTGGATATTTCTTTACATATTTGTAAATTTATATAAGCTATTTGTTTATTGTAGAAGCCAAGAAGAAAGAACGGGATGTATAGAACGTATATAAACATTTATAGCAAGTTTTATTGCTAATGGCTTATTTGATTTAAATAAAATATATATATAAATATATAGACATATAAGAGCAAATAATTATTTTTATTGTTAAGTAATTATTGACTGAAAAATAAAAAATACAGTCCATTTTGCATGTATAAATGCAGGTGAATAGGGGCCGTATTCAATATATAAGTGTGATGAGGGTGTGTGCTTGCGGTGCGTATGCGTGCACACCAATACAACCCAGCTCTAGTCTATTCGTACACACACGACTCACTAACACACTATTATTATTGAAACAGGTTTTAAAATGGTATGGGACGGTCGCGTGGAAAGATATACTTAGTATTGGAAATATGTAAAGTCAAAAAATACAAAGGGTAAGGCAGGGTAGACCTTGGTTAAGACGGGGGTACGATTTCTATAAGGAATATGTGTGAATTTGTCATCCGATGACAAATTAATTGAATCATGTTTTAATGTTTTGGGTGGTTGAATTTATTTATTTAGTTAGCTGCACTCTCAGATTGAGGCGCCCTTTTAGTCCACCATACTATCTAGGTTAATATTTATTACTTAAATGCTTTTCTAATATACATATATTTTGTGAAAGGCCATGTTTGATCGTATGAGCGAATTCCCAACGTAGACATGCTCGAATAAATAATGCATTTCCGTACTCATTCACGATTTGTGCTTACATTTCGCATGTCAATTTGCGAGTTTAATGTGGAGATGGATGATGGAGACGCTAAAGTCTTCACCCCTTTGCGGTTAGAATTGTTAGGATTCAATTTGTAGCAAGTTCTTAATTATTTACAGTATCCGCTAACGGATAACAAACGAACAAGTGACAACCCACCAACTTTACACTATACATATAGGCACATTCTGTACTACATTCTACCCAATTAACATTGTTACTTATTTGTAAATTCAGATAAAAGCGGTAAAACGTAAATGGATATTGATTATTTATGATTATGTAGACATCGTTTTATTTGGAAAAATATTGTAGAAGAAATATTAATATACAAAATGTCTTTAATTGAACTCCAAATATTTGAAAGGCTTTCATTCATTCACAACACGACCATAAAGAATATTTTAAAACAGGTCAACAAACTATATATACAAATTAATTGAACTGTGTTGCCATGCGATACTAACAATATTTACCTTTTACTAATAATTAAGTTCAATAAAAGAAATAGTGTATATATTATGAATAAGCATAGACAAAAGAAAAAAGACCATCCAAGATTTGAATTAGGAGATTAAGCAGAAAAAGTTTATTGAAAAGTACGCCAATCTACCGACAAAATTAATGAATATTGTCAAATATGTAATTCTCGCATTTTATGCTGAAATTTTAGTATTTTCTTCTAAACAAAACTATGTTTATTTTAATTTTATCCGTTCCAATATAATAATGAGAGGTGTTTAAAATAATTCGCATTAGTGATTTTTTTATTTTTAGCACCATTTTTTTAATGTAATCTTGCCATTTTCAACCAAGAGAGTGACTAATTGAGATTTGATGTTATTAAATTAATTAAATAAGCCGATAATTTATTCTGGGTGAACTTGTATCATGAAATATATATATATATATATATATATATATATATATATATATTTATAAATATTTATGGGTAAGCAATGGTTATGTATAATATAAAATACCTTTGGTCTGAGAAATGTGGGTGTATGAAATAATTCAGAAATCCAGTGATCCATTTGAGGCCCGCGAACATTGGATTTATCCACCGTCAACATGAGTTATCGTATGTTTGAATGAAACGCATTTAAAAATAAATAAAAATATATTACGAAAGCACTCGTTAAATAACACTTAAATGACTAGTTAAAGCTTTTCAAAAATCACACGCGGTCGCGAAGCACTTACAAACTATATTAAAGCGTCGAAGCAGGAAGCGTAACACGTAATTAAATTAAACTTAACGGTGTATAAATAGAGATTATTTAATTAAAATAATAATAAAAATTAAATTTTGTAAATATGTTGCGGTTTGTTCACATGATCGAGGTCGTCGCGCAACTGACCCTTGAGATGATCTGAGCTGAGCTAAACTTGCAATAGCATCGCAAAAGTACGTTAACTGGTCCACGCACCATCATCCATTTAATCTTGTATAGAGAGGAGAGAGAACAGGTATTCATTATTGTCCATTTCAATACGGGGGTTAATTCTTAAGGGCGAGGGTTGAAGGAGATAGCGTCGGCCGGACGCAGAACCGACTGGGCCAAAAGTCGCAATTAAACATCGTAAATTCGCTCTAAAAAGGACAGATAGAAATGAGGATAGAGGAACAGGACATTTACATACAATGGGAGAAACCTCGTTTTTTTTCTTTTAAAATTTATGAGAAAACCCCGCCCTCGTCGAATGCCTTATACTAAATAAAATAATGACTATCTTATAAAGTAAAAATGAAATAATTAAAAGTATTCGGAAGTCATAAAGTACACTGAGATTATTATTAGCGGTTTATGTATTTTATTACATTTTAGTGTATTATAACATATAATAATAAATGAGAGATTAGTTTTTGTTTAAAACGGTATTTAAATGGACGTCTGTCTTGTTTTTGGAAATTTAATAATAATATTTATTTTTGTTATTTAGTATTATATATAATTTTAATAGTTTAGTAATTCATTTTATACAAATTTAATAAAATATCTATTAAAATCATATACGATAAAAATACAACGCCAAAAAAAACAAGAATTGTATTTTGACCTGTGAGGAATATAATTGTGTTAATTTTATGTAGTGCAGAATAAAAAATATATTTTAAAATTTTTTACCCCTGATTTACGACAATTTAAAAAAAACATATTTTTACTGATTAAAAGCTCATCTAGTTTGGTATGAAATATCAAATACTTGAATTGGAAACTCTTCCATATAATGTAAAAAAAAAATATTAACCTATCAAGAAAATACAAAAAAAGTTTAATAAATATTTTAATTATCATAAATTATTGGCTACGAATTTCCCCACTTGGGTGAACTCTTTTCCACTAATTCTGCCATCTACATACATATAGGGTTTGTTAGGTTACTTTATTTTATTTTGTATACATTCTATTTTTACATTTTTTTATAATATTATTATTTATTTTTATATATATGTACTTTTCATTTTTTTAAACCTTTTTATTATTATTGTTTTTGTTTTGTCTATAAAAAAGGCTCTTCTGAGTGTTTATATGGAAATAAATAAATCAATTCATTTAATACTCATACTTTATTTTTAACCCAGGTAATCTTATTATAACTTTAAATAGCTATTCAAGTATCAATATAATATGTAATAATTGATTTTTCTCAGCTAAACCTACATATAAGATTTTAGTTTAAAATGCATAAATTTGTTTGAAAAATGCAAAATTAACGTGACATTTTTTAATTTGATGTAGTGCAGTATAAAAATATATATTATTATTTTTTCACCCCTAATTTATGATCAAATTATTTTTAAATATTTTTACCGATAACCGGAGTAAAATAAGTTAAGTATTCTACAATGTTTGTTGATTGATATTATGTTTAATTTGTTTATAGCGAAAGCAATCCTGAATATTGTTTGCCAAAAATATAAAGTTGACTTTCCACTCCCGACTTGTTTACAATCGATCAAGATTGTTTACCCGAGTTTCCTTTGTGTTGTCATTGTCGTTTTTATTTCATATTCCTCACACACTAAACACATATCTCTATTACCACGAGAAGAAGTGTATATGTGTACATTTAGTAAAAAATAAAATAGCATTCGTGAAGTTTATTTTGAAGATGATAACGAAGTGTTGGCGGTAACAAAGGCGCAAATGGAGCATCCTAATACCTCCTAGGACAGTCTAAAAAATATGTTTGTAAATATACAAATAGAAATAAATATAAAGGGACGGAACAGGCGTAATAGAATCCAAGACAGAGGCGTGCAATCAGTCCCATTTGAATTTAGAGTGGAATTATTATAATGTAGGGAAACACAACGTTGGCCGAAAGTATTGTGTAGTAGTATAAAGGTGAAAATACAAAGAAATAGAAGCTTATGAAATTAGCCGCGGTAGAACCTTTTTTGATTAGGCTACGAGGAATTGTTTGGTCCAATTCTGGCTGTCCTCAATTTGATTTGCATCCTCCTCTTTCTCGTTTAACCCTTGAACGAAGACGGACTGACATTTTGGTTTCAAAATATAAATTAAATCTACAATAGGGTATTCAAAATAAACGGACATGAAGTAAGAACAATTTAAACAGTATTCAATATAATAGTGAATAGGTTTAGTGAGTCGTATTGAAGCTGTTAATATTGATGCGTGTAGGGATAGACTAGAGCTTGGTTGTATTGGTGTCCACGCATATGCATACGCACCACACGCACACACTCTCATCCTAAACTAATTTTAAATGGTTTAAATGCCCTAGAGGAATTTTTATTGTAATATTATTTGTAAATTTATTACTTTTAGTTATGCTGATCTACCGATAGGGCGGCTCTAACAGAAAAAACGTCACATTTTAATTACAGATGTTTTTTAATGCAAGCAAGTTTAACACTATTTGTTTTTATTTTTGTAGAAGAAATGTCAATATTTACACACGCATAGAGGCTATTTAACTTACCGCCAAAAGCTGTGGTTAGTCTTATCTTAAGAATATATTATATTACAGTTTTGCTGTGTGACTAGTGTTGCGCCAAAGTCAAACGAATATTGTAATATTATACTTATATTTATATATGAAATGAAGCGATATAAATACAATAGGTAGGAGATAGACAACAGTATACACTTATTTATAAAGAAAAGATAGTGTTATACTATTGTCTCCCTGCCACATAATATTTCGTTTGACTTTGGCGCAACACTGTGTGTGACCAATCATGGCGGTTATCTTCGTATCACACAAATTACTCACAAACATATTTTGTCTTTTTACGATACATATATTTAATTACAAATTTTAAGAAATAATGCCATAAATTCTTGTGTGGGCATTCTGTTGATATATTAATTTAAATTACACGTATATTGATTGTATAACATATAAGTAGGAAGTTGTGGTTTCTTGTCGATATTATATTAAATCTACTAATATGTATGTATGTATGCGAGGATCTCATTATAGAGGGAGACAATCCGTTGTTATTGAATTATTTGTGGACTGGTCAGCTGAGTAAGGTGAGGGGTCAAACATCGTGGGAACATATCTCCCCTACTATTGTGATTTCATCCCCTATAAGACCAACACACCACCATCGTTTAGATTAAACGAAACAAGGTCAGGTTTGCTTTAATTGGATAAGAAATACTACATGACAGCTCGGTCAAAGATCATTAATTAAATCAAGGATGATGAAACCAATACACAGAGGAATGATATATTTATAAATTGAATTGCATTGAAGGGGATTTTTTATTCGGTATATCTGTGATCTTAACTATTACTAATTACACAAGCCACCGACAGAGCGGCTCTGCTTGGCTTAATAATCGCCTCGGAATTAATTTATTATTTATTTATTTACTAGGTTAATTTTAATTGAAATTTTCAATTTGTTAATGTTTTTTTTGTTCTGCTTGGTTATATTTGAGTTTTGAATTCATTTTTGCTTTAAAGTGTTTTTTTTATCGATAAGAAGAAGTATAAAAATGTGCAACTATTATGCATTATAAAATTAAATGCATCTAAAAATATTTTTAATTTATTTAATATTTCAATCGATATTGTTTTTAGATGCTGCACTGCTTTGTTTTTAATACGAAGATAATAAGTTTGTTTTTTCATTCGAAAGAATTTTGATTTTTTTATATATATATACTCTAAGGATGGTTGAGGGAAGGACCCGTACAGAAATACAGACATATAACATACACACACTTATATATATTATTGTTGTATCATGCTGCAGTACCTCTAGAGCATTGCGGGAGATCCTAAAGTGCAGTGATGATAATGCAGCACTCGTCAGTTGAACAAGAATTTACATTACAATCCAGGAAATTAGATTAAACCTGGATCAAGACGCTTGATCGGGATTTTATTAATATAATTCCTTATATCCCAGTAGTAATAATCGGATCGGATCAGTCGGATTTGAACCCATGACCACAGTATTTGTAGACATGTCCCCCCGAAGTTCCAATGAATTATACATATATGTATGCGTCCAATATTGAATTTTATAGGGTAATTTTGTAAAATAATCATTATAAGTAATAAAAACCATCGAATACACATTATGGAGTAGGCGTCTTGTAAATAATTAATAATACAACACCCATTCAGACTCGAGGCATTTAAATTTAATAATGTTCATCTTGTGCATAAATCAAGGAAGCTTATATTTAATATTAAGGTTAGAGATTACGATCGAATAAAATTAAAATAGTCAACCTGTTTATCCGTATCGAATGAATTAAACTGGTATTTTGGCACAAACGTGTGATCGAGTCACTCTTTGAATTCTCTCGATAGATTCAGTACATTTCTTCCTCGCAAAGCCGGTATTATTTTACATGACAATAGGCGTGAAAAAATATACCGACCCCTCGCAGCTATACTGAAATGTTCGAGGATATTAAAGATTGTATAAAGATACGAATAATGTATTGAATTTCATCACCGAATGTAAGAAAGCAACTACAGCATGATAATATCACACTGTTTATATTGCGGATTGGGTTTAATTTTGTTGATTTTTTAGATTGTCATTTGGGCGAAAGTTTGAGAAGGTGTCGTTGTCGTATATTTTCTAGTCCCCTGATAAAACGCGAAGAGATTAAAACAGGTTTTCGGTAGTTATATCTTCTACAATGTGCTTTTAGCCAAGGAGCTCTCTGCAAAGCATAGTTTGTTTGCAAGTGCTGCTCTTCTGCTCTGCAAAACCTGAAGCTTTGCTACATTCTCACAAAAGGATACCCTAGAAAAGTTAATGTCTCAACCACACGAATATATCACTATAATAAAGCGGGGGATATAAATTGACTGTGAAAATATTAAATGACTTTTATACGTAAATAATTATTGCAAACTGGTGCCGTAAAATGAATACAGTCAATCATTCATATTATATGAACTTATACGCTTATTACAAGTGGTTATTAAGTGTCTGTTTAACCTTCAAAAATACCCTAAAAATTCACCTTAAAATCTATGTATTTTTATATTCATAATTCATTTTAGAGCCTCAAATATTCCATCCAATATATTTGTTTAGTGGAAATTTGTCAATGATGAACTTAGCGTGAAAAACATGTATATCGTATAAAATATAAAAAAGGTTGGCTATAAATACTGTGGTTTCAAATCCCGCTCAAGTAAAAAAAAAATTTTGATCGGGAGTACAAATAAAAAAATCCCGAGTCTTGATCTAGATTTACTCTGATTTCCTGGTTTGTAAGGTAAATACTGAGGCGATTATTAAGTCAAGCAGAGCCGCTCTGTCGATGATCTATGTAACTAGTAATAGTTGAGATCACCAAAAGACAATGAATTAACACGTTGTTGTGTCTAAAAACCAAAATTTTTTAAAACCTTAAAAAAACACTTCGGGTCGTAAATAAAATTAAATAAATAAAATCTAATAATCAATACAAATATACATACAGAGAGATGCAAAATGATTTGTTTATATGTGACTAATTGAGACCATGACGGATGTGAAAATTATACACTTAAATAATTAAGATCATATTTAGTTGTCACTTATTTAACAGACACATATTTTATGAATTATATTAAATTTACATTAAAAATGTCACTTTAACGCATAATTATATTCGATAGGTTTCGAGTTTTGGCAATGAGAATATTTTACGTGAAATTGAATACATATGAGTCAGAAATGTGAAATATTATGAATTTTTAAAAAGATGCGAATAAAACGAGGGCAAAATTTATACAGTGAAAACCTAATTACGGCGAATAGACGACGAAGGCTGTGTTTCTTTTGCCGAAAAATTTCAAATAGGCTTCGTGAAATTAATGAAAAAAATAATAATATCTATAAACCAAGTACGAGAGGCATTTTGTTCATATTTTAACGATTTGCAATAAGGAGAAAACGAGCGTGGGTGTACAATATTTCATTTCATCCACTAATGAAAACACTCGTGACTGATACAATAAAAAAATACGTGATTTATTTTTATGAACATACTATTCTACACACTTGAGAAATAATAAGTGTTTTTTAAAGAGGATTCGAGAATACATATAATTAGTATGGGGAGAAGGGATAATTCGTTTTTTTTGTATGAAATATGAATCAAATTTGCTCGAGTTCATTAATATTCGCTATACAAATGAAGAGTATACGTGCTGTTTATAAACTAATTGAATTTTATTAAAACGCCTCGGGGTTCGACTGAACGAGTGTTTTATATAAAAGTTGACACAGTGTGTTGAATTCGGGTTTTGATATTTATTTTTTCTTCTACAAATCTGTAAAACCATTGAACAGAGTTGTCAATAAGAAAATTTGGAGCCGTTTTCAGGCCATTGGACATAAAAATACATTCAATAAATCATACGAATGTTGCGTTATCGTCTCGAATCAATTTGGGAGTGTTTGGTGCGGATTCCTGAATCTGATAAATGACACAATGTGTAAAAAAGTGGGTGAGATACGATGAAAAATAGCGACGGAAAAACAGTCACTTTGTCCAATGATATATATTCGTTCCGGCGTTGCTCTGACTTTTGAAAAATATACACACAAAAAAAATAGGAATATAAAGAATTTTATAAAATACTACTCTAGATGATATGAAACGAGGAATTTAACCAAAAGCGTATGAACATAACGGGTGGAACAAAGTCCCTTTTGGATATGTGACGTTTAGCACAGTTTCGATTTAGGAATAGTGTTGTGAAGATTTCCCAATTTTATAATGGCTAAATATATTCGCCGTCAGAATGTGTGACAACATTATAGACAAATCAAAATGGTAGCAGAAATTTTGCCCAATCGTTATTTCATGATTTTTTTAAAGAAACTTTATTTAATAATATTTTTGATTTGAAAATTTATAACAGTTGACTTTAATCTTTGTAAATTGTCACCGTGTCATGCAAATCCTCAAAGAATTGTTTAAAATACAACACAATCAATATTATATAAAAAATATTATGCGTATTTTCAAAGATTACTATGTTACAAATAAAATAGTAACTGTAACGCGTTATTGTGAGTAACTTGTCTCAATTTTAATCACTATCTGATTTCGTGGTTCATAAATAGGAGAAAAAAGATAGTTTTGGCTAGCTAAGCATGTATAAGCGAAATAGCTCAGGGGATAAGGAGCGTGGCTAAAAATACTGCGGTCATGGGTTCACATCCCGCTCAAGTCAAATAAATTGATTTGATCGGTTATTACGACTGGGAGATTGGGAATAATATTAATAAAATCCCGATTGATCGTCTTGATCCAGGTTTACCCTGATTTCCTGTATTGTAAGGTAAATACTGATTATTAAGTCGGTGATCTAGTAATAGTTAAGATCACCGACAGACAATTAACACGTTGTTGTCTCTAAAAAAACCTGTCAAAATAGCATCAGAATAGGTTCTCTGGTATTCCAGACGACTGTTTTCTCTTAATAATAATAATAAAAAAAGGAATTCATGAATATTTGATTTAAAACTTTTTTTTCACAAAAAAGTAAAATAAAATAAGTAGACATTTTGATAGAATTATGTCCATTATGAACATATTTTAGTTCTAGTAGCTTTGTTATTTTTTTTCGTTTAAAATATGCCTTTTGGGTAATAATTTCGTTTTAGAGATTTTATGAAAAAATCGAAATTACCAGTTTCCTTGATATTTGAATCAAATATAATAAAATCATTATATCGTCCTGGATTGTAAGGTAAGTACTGATTATTAAAACCTTGTTGTGTCTAAAAAACCAAAAATTCTCAAAGCCTTCTCAAAAACCCCCCGAAGCGTATATTATAAATAAATGAACAAAAATATTTTTTTATTCAAATGACTGTATTTGATTATTTCGACAGGGCGGCATTGAAAACGACTCAATGTACATTTGAATTTGAAATGCTCTATGGAAAACATTTTGCATAAAAGGTATGGATGTACATTGTGGATAATATCGATTTGGGTCACACAAGTGTTTGAAGAGCGAAAAAAAAAACGAAAGCAGTGGTCGAAACGTAAATGGGCGAAGAAACGACCGGCCAAAGTGTTATTTCGTAAATAAAAGTCCCCTCTTCTAACTTGCGAGAATATACACTTCCCATTGACCAGGGCCATCATGAAACACTGACGACAATAAAATAAATAATTCATGTTTTCAGAACAATAGTCCAGACACTAGTAGACGCTCCCAAAAATATCGTATTTTCCAAAAAGTTTGATATTGAAAACATTCAAATGATTATAATATGCCTACAACCAAGTGCCGAATAACGCCTATTTAATATTCTCAACACATTATTTTTATATTCTTTAACATCCCTAGTCCCTATTTATGGTATGAGCCGGCTCTGGTTCTTGTGTCTCCCTATCCTGAAACGATTTCGATGGCCGTTATCTCGACTGTCTTTTCAAAGTGAATTTCTTTTGCCTCAGGTGCGTTTTATCGTCTTTCATAGTACCAGATTTTAAAATTCAACAAATAAATATAATATTCACATATTGTTTTGTGCATAGCACTGATTTATTCATAACACGAATATTGCATTGCATTTACACACGTTGAAGTTAAAAATTTATATGTGATCTATCGACTATAGATTATTTCTCATATTTGTAGAGCTTGTGTCGAAACGCCCTAAAAGATTGTAGATGGTTAAATAAGAAACGTTGGCGGGTTACTAGCTGTCGTTTTGACATTGAAATTTACTCTACCCACTCATAGTATAGGGAATTGACCTTTAACTTTGCAATAATAGGATAAAAAAGTACAATGAATTGAAAAAAACTGACTTAAAAAGATCAACGGTTCCTGTGACTTTTATCGACACAAATTAATATTAAGAACAAAGAATTAGGAGAAGCAAAAAATAGTAATTTATAATTATAAAGTATTTGTTTTTTTGCTTAATAACTTATCGATTGACGCATTTATAAGATAATATTCCCAAATAAAAAAATTGTGCAATGAAAATCAACGACTTTCTAAATGATTTTCTCAGTTATATTAAATAAATAATTAAATAAAGTGTTTTTATTAATAGTATAATTTTGCTTCAGAAACCGATGCATGAATACAATAATTATGGTAATGTCTTAAAGTCTGACTGGAATTTAAAAAAAAAAGTTTACTCTGATTTACTTGCTTCATAAAGTGAATATTAATAGAGCAGCTCAAAAACTGTGGTAACCATACAGCAAGTTATTAAAAAAATATATTATAATGTGAAATAAGAAATAAAGCCTATTACAATTTTTAATCATATTATATAATATCCACTTTGGCCAGCATACAAAGTGAATATTTAAGATGACATTGACGTGTCTTCGATTTCTCCTTTTTTCATATTTACTCAGCAGATGGAGGTGGAGGTATTGCTTTTGGGGTTGATGAGGGGTGTATTTCTTTGATATTTTCATTTGATGAACGACTGGTGATTTATTAATGAGAGAGGGAGAGCTGGAAAAGTCCTCTGAAATGGTTTCGGCTTTTACCCATTGAATGGGGAAAGGAATCTGTCCTCGTGATGTCGTTTTTACGTCATTTTCAGAGCTAAAAAAATGACGGATACATCTTAAAAGCATCTATATATTTTAAATGCTTGAGTCAACACGCGTCTGGATAATAATAAATTGCAAATGACATAAGACACCCTTCTTGACTCATTCATTGAGAAATAGCTTGCGTCATATCATGTTTTTATGAAAAAATATTTGGCAAACGCTTGCATATTTATAAATAACATTTAACTGTTCTTGCGGATATATTAAATATGACAGTTTTCCACAATGAAATAAAATAAGTTAGTCCAAAATCATTTAATTTCATCCATTTATTATTATTGAACCAATTGGCATTTTCATGATAAACGGTTAACTGAAAAATTACTTATGTTTTCTTTTGAATGATTTACACACGACACACAATTAACACGTTGTTGTGTATAAAAATCCTCTCAAAAAGCACCTCGGGACGTAAATGATATATATATATATATATATATATATATATATTTTAATACTTAGTTATCATAATATTCTGTTTTGTCGTTCCACCCTGTAAGGTGCAGCGTGAGAGTGTATTGTTAAATCAATATTGATAGCTCTTTGTCAATGTATTAGTGGGACTTTGGTCATTGCTTGAATGTGTGCGTGAATATATGTACATACATGCACTAATACACTCACAAACGTCCATGACTACAATTCAATTCAACTTATTAATTGACCTCAATTTCACTCCATATTGAAGAGATGTAATATCTCATGTTGATTGATTCGTGTTGTGTCTTCATAACCCATATATCTAGACTTGTGATCTTTGTGCCAACAATCCAAGGAATTAATAATTGTTATAAGAGATGGGTATTCCAACAAGTGGTTATTTATTATGATTGTAATTATTGGTGGGCGAACAAGAAAGAGATGAATACTTGCGGCTTCTGATATAGTTGGCAAAGAGCAAAGTATTATTCATAGAGAGTATAGGATGGTTCATTTCCGTGATAATTTGCCACGGTTTACAAATTGTTGGCCAACACTGTGCTGCATTATGCAGACGCCTTAACGACTTGCCATCATGTTAATGATCATCTCCACCCATTACATTAATTGCAATCTTTATATCGCGTGCCATAAAGACACTTCTAGATGAGCCGGTCATAGCATTTATATGCATGCATTTGTCATTTAGATGATAATATCAGGGCCGGTTTCTTCAACGCGTGTTAAATCTCGAGCGCGTGTCACTCGGAGATTCATGCGCAAAATGCGTTTCTTCAAGCTCGTGTTATCATCTGTCAAATCCTGACTCTGACGTGCTGTAGCTAAATCTCGAGCTCGTGCTATATTTCCCCCTCCATTCCAGTTTCGTGTCGAACTCGTGGCTTCGTCGAGTCGGCTGTATGCAAATTCATTAGAGTGCCTTCGATACAAACATCGGGTATGATCAGCTTTAGCTCTACCACAGCCTGAAGAAACGGAGATTCGTAAAATCTGTTGTCACGTAGCACACAATTTAACACGAGTTGAAGAAACCGGCCCTCATTATTCTTAGGCAGACCATACACAGGTATGCCTTTTATTTATATGGTATATAGAACATATTCTTAAATATATGTGGGTTGAGAACTGTACAGAGATGTGTTAAAGTCGAACGAATATTATAGTAGTTGTATATATATTTCTCTCTTTTTGCATATCGCTCCATCCTCTTTCTTCAAGTGCAACAAAGCGACACAAAGACAATTAAGGATTATTTACAATGAGATCTTTTTATGAGTGCATTTCTTTCTTGGATTGTTAGTGTATTTATAAGGATGCAGCTACTATACTATTTGTTTGACTTTGGCACATCTCTAGTCGCACCCAAATCTATACCTTTTATGTACAGTTTTAACTGCGGAGGTATAAATATATTTAAATGATACGCTCAATTGAACATAATATAAACATTTTACAATAAGTACAGAATGTGCTCTTGTTTCTCAATCTAATATGAATGTATAAAGTACACGAAATATATTAAAACATCGCCCCTGTACATAAAATACGATACGTTGAAAAGCCGCCATTTAATTCTAATTGAATATTGGCTGCATACTTGAACTCGATACTGATGAGAATTCAATACGATTATTGGTGTATGACGTCTTTGAGAAATTATATAATACAAATGAAATTTGAATAATCCAATAAAGCAAATGAGAGGAGGAAAGTTGTGCAATTTGCAAATGCGATTTCGGGTTTCGGCACAAATAATAATTTATAGCCGTTAAAGCAAATAAACTAGCGATGCAGAATATTTCTCAATTGAAATATTACATTATATCGATTGATTTTCAACCGGGACAAAATATTATGAATCAGTAACGTTATACACAATGCTTGACCCATTTTAACCAGGTCGCTTTTAATGCGATACAACCAACCAGTGGTTTGGTATATGAATAATGTAAAATACAAGATTACTAGCTTTAAATTATTAATAGTTACTACTGGCTACTAGTTTGTAAGCTTGTAAGGAAAATTGAGTCTGAAGAGACAAACGACGATTGTTTGAATATCTGATTGTCACAGTTCCATGCAAATCCTGACTAAAACATTTGATTGTAAATGTAATTAATTAAATGGTCTTTAATATACTTATATAAAAAAATACTACGCCATAATTAAACGAGTTACGCTAAATAATATATGAGTTTTCACTTTTTGTAAACCTATAATTAGTATATATAACTGAAAAATTGTACATTAAACCGAAATTCCAACTATGCACTTTGATGTTATATATTGAAAGATTTATATTTTTTATGCTGGTATATCGTTTATTAAAATGTACCCAATACATGAGAAGTTTTCAATATTAAACATGAAATTATTAACTAATTGTTAATTGTGATTTTCGCTCTGATTTCTCTTGCCGTATGATTTGCTGTCTGAAATACTTTGAAATTGATATTGTATTCATAATATTGATACAAACTAAATAGCACAATGGAAGGATTGACGTATCAAGCCTACAACTCTTGTGTTTGTAATGTTAATTGTGCTAGTTTTAATTATTCTGTAATATGATATGCATATATTTGGTTAGTTCTTAGACCAGTGGTTATCTCGGTTTACCATCCTTGCCACGAAACCTATTGTTATAATACAATGGGAGGCTGATTGTTATTCGAAACTTCGCAAATGGATGTAAAGGTCCTGGATTAATATGAAATAAAGGGATGTGTTACTTAATGTCAATGAATATACATTATTTAAAGTCAAGATAAATTTAAATATTCATACGAAAAATGAACCCTCCGCAAAATCTATTTCGTTACGCATTAATTATCAGGCCTGTACTGTAATTCCACAATACACAATAAAGAGGTTCATCGGTATATTATTAAAATAATACGTATATCCTGATTAATTGGCGGCTTAAATTTAGTATCTTACATAAGAAAGATATGTATTACAATTTGAGACACACTTGGAGCTTCAAACAGGATTTATTTATTGCTTGCTTTCAATAAGGTGAGATAAGCATTTTTTTTAAATTCCCTGTAAAATATTTTTCGTCCTATTTTACAGACGTTGAATTTAACTAATGAGTTTCCGATTATTTCAATAAAAATGTCAAAAACACAAGGTAGATTATTTGAGTATAAAATTAATCCATATATGGATCAGTGGACGTGTTTTTTCAATATTAACTAAAACATTTGTAAATCGCTATAACATTATTAAAATTTATTATGTAGATTTTAATAATTTTAAGTGGTTATTGATTGAAAAAAACTATATTTTTCGTATGTGCAACGTATGCACATTTTGATTCAAATTATTTTGACTATGAGCAATCTTTAGTTGTAATGAAAAATTTCGAATAAGTAGAAAAATACGTTCTTAAAATTATAATAATATGAAATTATTACTCACTTGAATGTTCCAGGTTCTTGGAGGTTTCTGCAGAACTAATGATGATGGACTCGGCGTTTTCGGAGATAATTCACAGGATTCTGTCGGAGACGCTTGTGATGAAGCAGCGGGACTGTTTGATTGGCTGCTCGATGAGCTGGACGATGATGATGATGTTTTGGCTCCGATTTGGCTCTTTACTTGGACTGCTTGCTGTAACCTCTGGTTTATAGTGAGTGGAGTTGTTGAACTGGTCTGTTTGCCCTGAAGAGCTGCTTGAAGCTTGTGAGATGATGATGACTTGTGATGATGGGTTGAAGTTTTAGTCTGTGACCCACTTGGGGATGATGCTGATACTTTTGTCGTTGTGACAGCCGTTGATTCAGTTGTTTTTGAAACTGGTGACTGAAAAAAAAATTAAAAAAAGAATGCATAAATTCAAATGTCTTGTTGATAGGGTATTAAATATTTTTATAAGTACAGGCAATTTGTATACTTAATATAGTATAGACAATGAACTTTTATCTATAGAAGCATCATGCAATATTACGTCGTACATTATAATGTGGCCGGCCACTAATACATGTACATATTCTAAATCCACACATACGAGGGCTGCGGCCACATGAAAATTGTAGTCCCTAAAATCCGACATGCTCGATAATCCGACACTCGAGAGCAACAAGATTTTTCTTACAAAAATATCGGCACTAATCATGTAAATTGTTTACATAGTGACAAAGAATTTGTCCTTGAATATCAACCTTTAATGTCGCATTTTAAGTGAAATATTATTGGAAAGATCGACAAGTGACAGTTAAACATATGAGCGGTAGAAGCAGCGCCCCAAGCGGCTGACACAAGAAGCCTTTGGTGCTACATCTCATCTGTGCCTGTTATAGTTTTGATGTCTTTTAAAATATTATTGGCAAATCTATATATATTAGCTCATTGAGTTATTTATTCTAAAGTACATAAACATATGTGAATATCCTAAGGATATAATAGCCTCGGGCATTTAAAATTAAATAAGGGATGGGTCTGCTATGGATAGCTTGGTCTTAATTGGCTTTCACGTTGGATGTGAAATGAATGAATAATTTGAAATATCAATGGATTCATGTTTAATAAATCATGGTGTAATTGCTTACCTTTTGTGGGGTTGGATTGGTTGGCTGGGCATTGGGGGATTTGAGGGTTGGAGCTGTAGACGTGTCTTTGGTCCTTAGGGGACTCCCTGCTTGACCCTCGTCTTTAGAAGAGTCATCTTCCTTGGGTCCGTTGTCTTTGGGGGACGAAGACTCTTTGGAGTCCTTTCCACCTCCTGCAAATTGTATACACGACAAACTTGGCGGAGACGCTGCTGTGCCACCAGATCCCGAAATTAAATCTGTCGTTAGTTAAATATATAAGATTCTGTGGGATAGTGAAATATGATTGTAGATTATACCTGGTGCTCCATGATGATTTTCAGCGTGTCTTCTCAGAGATCTTGCATCACAGTAAGACTTACCGCAACCTTCTGCTCTACATTCGTAAGGTTTCTTATTTCTATGAGTCAACATGTGTCCATTTCTATAATAAATACACAGTTTTATAGAATGGTAATACTTTTAGCGAAAAATAAGGGATGCAAAATATTTCTTTGTTATTATGTTTGCCTATATTCAGGCGCATCAAACAGTAAAACCGATTTTTTTATTTTTTTTTTATTTTAATGGTAGTCTAAGAATATCAATAGAAATATTTTATTATTATTTATTACTCACAAATGGTCTTGTCTTTTGAAGGCTTTGGCGCACATGTTGCAAACGTACTTCCTCTCGTCACTATGGGTTAATTTGTGTTTTGCTAAAGCTGAAGCATTGCCAAATATTTTATTGCAAACCTGAAACAAACAAACACGAATATTGAAAAGTGTTCTCAAAGAGAAAATATATTTTTAATTCAAATTGATATTTTTCACTTTTACACTGTTACAAAGCGAACTATGAATGTGATGAATTTTCATATTTGAAAAATTTTACGCACGCTCGTCATATTGAAAATAACCCGAATGCGTTTTCATATTTATGTTTGATATTTTTGGTATTTTATGATCTGACCTTGTAACATCGGGGATACACAATATACCGGTAATGAGGTTTTAAATATCAAAGGGGATAAATAATTCCGCAAAAGCCCTACAGAGATCCTATGGAGTGAAATATTCCTATATGATATTATCGACCACGAGGCTTTTTGTTCACATATATTAAATATTTGGAATTGTACGTCTGTATGTATTGATTATTCAAAACTGATTTCCCTGTTATAGCTTTCAAATGTCCACTAAATAAATACTACACTATATTAATATCTACTCAGTAAAATTAAAATAATATGTATGCCCTTTATATGTTGGTGAAATAAACATTTCGCAGATAAAATCACAAAAACAAAAGCCAAAGTCAATTTCAAATTATTTTGAAAGCATACAAATCCCACTGTTTTCAAATAAATCTGCATGATATTGAGTTTTCCGAAACGTGCATACCAATTTTCAGATTATGCACCATTTCAAAATTAGCAATTTTACCCAAAAACATCGTCCGATAATATTTCACGGCCTATTTAAATGAAATATGTTATGTGAGATTATTTTAATGAATTTGTATAATCATAATTTTATTTTTATAATAAATAATGCAATACTAAAATGCTGACTGAAGGTTTACGAGCTTAGAATACATATCGTGGATAATTTTTGATGAATAAATAACAAAAATATTCATTATTTAAAAATAACCATCCACTCGATGCTGTCGAACACATAAATTGGTAGAAAAATCAGGATGTGTGTGCATTTGTATGTTTTATTATCCGGTAGTCAATATTTTGCAACGGTGGCGTTTAATTTGGAAGCGGGCGATTGGAATTTGGATTCGTAAAATGTGAACAGGAATTCATATTCAGTGGAATTGTTTTATAAAAAATATATATGCCCATGTATTTCCAATTATTGATTGTCCACTATGATAAAGTTATTTGGACGTGCACATCATTTGAAAGTGTAATTCGGTAAATCCCATTAAGCGCACAAATAACTTCACAAATGTGTGTATACCAATTTTATGAATTAATCAAATTAAATTTGCTTTATAAAACATTATTAAATATAATGAGACAACATGAATGGAAAACTTGTTAAATGTTTAAATTGTGAAATCAATAAATTTAATTGGGGATAAATTATTCGATGACAGTAGGTTTATTTTTGCAATGACCAATGTATTCATATTTTTATATATTCACGTCACATTTTATCGACAATATCCATTTAACCCATGCGATAATAATACTGAAAAGACACGTCAGCGAAATGTGTTTTGTTAAAAGTAATTTCATATTTTTATTTAATATTTCTATATAAATGGTTATACGTTACACTTTCAACGTTAATTCAATAAAAAAAATTCTATCATTTTTTTAACCAAATCATATTTCGTAACCGGCCAACGCGCTATTTTTCAATTAACTATGAGTTGGTTCTGATTCGTTTGTATTTTTATTGGTAAAATTTATTAACAATGTATCCAGATACATTTATGTTAAGTTTCTCACAATTGATTGAATAAGAATAATTGGAGACGGGAGATTTTGATTAAATAATTAATGTAATTATGAACTATTTATTATTATTCTTTTTAATAAAATAAGCCTTTTATTAAAGTATTATTGGCCGGACTAACAAATCACATAAAATAGGATAGAATGATATTAGATAAATAAAAATTTTAAACATAAAATGAAAACCAAAATATACAATAATACTATAAAAAGTCATGATATGCTCAAATATTTATATGTTATCCAAATAGTTATTATATAATGTAATAGTATATCATCGATATCTAAACAATATAATAACGAGACTTTGAGGATAGTAATCCCACAGATTAGTGTGGGAATTACAAAGCTTATTACACTATAAATAGTAACAATATGTGGATGAGTGCGGTATAAATGTAAACGAGATTAGCGATGATGGCATTGTGTGTACGCGTAGTGGGATGTCTACGTGCTACGAGCCTACGAGTCGTAGCAACGATTTTGGCAAGCGTATTGCGTGTGTGGAAATGAGGGTGCAAAAGATAGGCTTGTATTATTTTTTTTTGTTCAAATTGAAAGTGGCACGCGAGTAACATGGGCACGCTTTCATCCCCAACAGACCCTCTTACAAAGGCTTACAAATTGATCATCTAGACGCGTTTGTTACACACACAAACGCTTCTCTCTACTATCAAAACCAGTCACTACAAAATTGATATATTTTGTAGTACATTTTTTTTATATTGATACCCTTTGAACATGAAACATCACCAAAATGCTAAAAATATATACGGAACACTGATGTTTTTTTATAATAAATGTAACAGGAGGAAGTACATGACATCTTAATTATTGACCTTAATAAATTTTGTATATTTCGCAACATTCGATTTCAAGTGCATTTCTTATTAATGCGTTTCCGTGTCTTTTCATACTTAAATAATTCAATACATATTATAATAAATAGTTATGTTAATTATCCCTAAAAATATATAATTATTATGTTAACCTAAGCTTACTTCTTTAAATGTATAGTGATTTACGATTATCTACAACTTGATTTGCTTTGCTAAATTCTTTAATTAACAATTTTTTTTATAATTATTAAGGAAAAATTCAATAATATATTACGGGTATACCAGCAGCGTTTGAATTGCATAAGTGTTATTAGTTAAATTAATGACCAATCAATGACACAATTTGTCGTCCTAATTTGTCACCTAATTAAAAGCCAGTGACTAAGCATTAATTCAAAGACATTGATGATTATTGTTATTTCGACCCGGATTAAAATAATGCTCGTTTTATCTCAGAGTGTTATACCTATATAAATTTTTTTGTATAAAATTGTGACAAAATTCTTGAACAATGAACTATAGAAGTGTCAAGTAAACATAATCGGCACTATTATATGCGAATATTACATATACTTCACACATTAGTGAGCTGTGGCCACCTGCAAATACCCCTAGTAATACCTAAAATCTGACAGTTCAGAGCAACATTATTTTTACAATAAAAAATGAGCATGCGAATTGTTGACATAGTGACATATTATCTGTATTAACTAATAATAATTTAATGACACACTTTACTATACTAAGTGAAAGATGGTGTGTAATAAGTGACAGATAAACAGTACGAGTAATAAAAGCAGCGCACAAGCGGCTGTCAAACGAAACCTTTGGTGCCTTCTTCCATGTCTTTTAACGTATTTATATATTTACATATTTTACGCTCCAAGGAGCTTTTGTGGAAAGGTTTTTTATACACAACAAAGTGTTAATTGTCTGTCGGTGATCTTAACTATTACTAGTTACACAGGACACCGACTTAATAATCAGTATTTACCTTATGATACAGGAAATCAGAGTTAACCTGGATCAAGACGATCGATCGGGATTTTATTAATATTATTCCCGATCTCCCAGTCGTAATAACCGATCAAATCATTTTTTTCTTGCCACGCGATTTATCCCCTGAGCTATTTATTACGCTGGTTTACTCTAATGTCATGGATTTTATGCGTAGGTATACTAAAATGATTATTAAGTCCAAAAACTCAAACTGGTAGTATTTTTAATATGTTTTGTCAATAAATTAATAAAATAATCACAGTCTATTCTTTTTCAATGTTAAAAAAACAAGTCCACCAGTTTTGGAATAAATATCGTTTGTTTATAAAATTAAAAAAAAAAAAAACTTAAGAGGGATTTGAAACCATGACCACAGTATTTGTAGCTACGTGTCTTATCCCCTAAGCTTTTACGCTGGACTTCTACATATACATATAAGCTTATTGAAATGTGATGAATTTGAATTGAAAAACCTGTATATAATATTATTAATTTCCTTTGCGCTTCGTTATTAAATTTCCTGGTCTGATTGAATATAATGGTGTGTATTTTTATGTGCATATGTGAATAGTGAGTGTACAATGTTCGATGCTTTGCCTTATTAACGATATCGATCCATTGCAGCTTTGTGCTTCCAACATCCACTGTTCCAATTAATATTGTGGTGCACATTTAGAATCCGACCATCCAAACACTTATTAATCATAGCAAATATGGTACCTTTGCAATATTGTAAACGTCAGCATATTAGTCACGTTAAAACACACTCTATGTCTTGCATTGACTATTCATTGTGAACTATGAAAATCAAACACTCTTACATAATATGATAAGTCTTATGTGTATAGCGATCAATCGTCGAAGGAATGAAAACAGTATTGGCTTTATATGCAGCACGTAAAATATTAAATCATGAATACTGTATAAAGAAAAACGATTTTTGTGACAATTTTGCTAAAAAACCAGGTCGATATAAATCGATCAACACACATTTCAAAACGAATATATAACTCCGATCAGGAATATTTATTATCTGCAATCAATTCGCGACGATTTAAAATCATTTATTAAAATGATTAAAGCAGTGATTCCCAAACTTATTTGACCCAGTGTCCTCTGATTTTTTTTATTATAAATGTGTAATGTGTGTAAGTGTTACCATTTTTCTAATTATTTTCTTTTTACCGCCCCCCTAGTTACCTGCAGAGCCCACTTTGGGAATCGCTGGATTAAAGCATATATATATATATATAACAATCAACATACAGGATTGACCACTCTATAATAAATACTCTAATTGCTTCTTCTGATTTAAAAATTTAAATAATATTAATAGTTATTATAAGTTATTGGTTATAGTTATAGGTTATTGGTTATGGCTTTTTAATTTCTCGATGAAATTCTTTTAATATTTTTAAACTAGAATTTATTGTAATGCTAATAGTAAAAGTATACATATGTACATTCATATGGAACCAAATTAGATCTTATTTTAAAATATAATTTAATATTTACAATGTTTAAAACTAATAAATCCTCTGATAAGGCCTACATTTCTAAAATGTGCCTGTAAGCTTTACAATGCATTAATTTGTACAAACTATAAATATTTTGGAAATAAATATAATTATTAAGTATCATCGGTGCAATGGTTCATTTTATCAGTTTTGTTGTTTGATGATGAATGATTTGGTAATTAAAATTTATTTTTCTTGTCCAAATCTTTGTCTTTTCTTACCTGATAATACTGAATTAAGTGTAATTAATATAAAATGATAAATTGGGATAGGACCGGACCTTTCACGATGTCAATTCTAAAGCTTGTTATTTTCATATATTTTATAAAGCGACTTTATATTAGACTTTTATCTATAATTATACAATGTGTAGTGTTGTTTCCTTCCACGATTGTTAATCTAGGTTCGTATTAATAATCTGCGGCATATTTGAATACGGTCGAAGGCCTTCTCGTACTTTCAATAAGAAGCCGGCATTACTTGTTAAGCGGATGAGTGCTTTAGTTGTGATAACAACATTATTAAGTTAGCATCTTATGGAAAAGCTTAGTGTTTGAGAGAGCTTCCAGAATTAGAGTTTAATGTATTATGATTGAAGTGACTCAGTTTGTCAAGCCAGAGCTTTCCATCATAATTTAGTTTCAATAGTCATCTGATCTGCGCGAAAAACTATTATTTTTTAATATTTTTAAAAGTGTTTACCCGGAACAAGTAATGCAATCACCTTTTAAATCAATTTCCTTCATCCATAATTTTACTATCGCATTATCTTGAAAATTTATCTAAACACTCTTTTAGTTTTATTTTCTAAATATTTCACCACACTGTATGTTTTGATAGTTCATACAGTACACAAGTCTTTTTGGAATTGATTAATGATTGAATAAAATATTTAAGTATAATTTAATTGAGGTTGATAATAATATATATATTTTTTTAATAGTTAAACTTAAACCAAATTTTCTTTCTTTCCGATTAAAAAACCAGCAAAATATCAAAAGTGCCATATTTGAGAATGAAATTATATATGTATTGTATTTTAAGTTTTTTTTTAAATTTAAGTTCTAGTTATATAATATTAATATAACATATATACATATGTATATGTGTGCCAAATTACAAATTTAAAATAGCTTAATAATCTATTTTTACAATACAGTTAAAAGCCACAAATAATACAATATACAATAATATATATAATTGTCTAAGGCGTGTGTATGTTATATGTCTGTCTGTGCGGATCCATCAATCAACTATCAGTGTTACCAGATGGAAGAATAATATTTCATATAATTATTTTACTACGATTATTACATATCTAAAATCTCGCAACGGGTATTTTAATGATAAAAATACTTGAATTAATTTCCAAATAATTTTTGAAATATTTTATAATGCAAAATATAGGACAATTCTCAAAAAACAATATTTATCGGGAGAGTCGCTTTTTAAATATTGTGATGAATGTTGTCATCATATGAAAACCATATTATATTCTTTTATTTATAATTTACTTTGAAAATTCAAAAAAATAAAAAATAAACAACTTAACAACCGTTCTATTAAAAAATCAAGTTGGAAATCAAAAACCATTAACAAATTGAAAAATTCAATTAAAGTTTCCCTAGTAAAATATAATTGTCTGATTAAGGTAAAATAGGTATAAGAAAAAAACACTTGATCCATTATAATGGAGTAAAAGCAATAGAAGATTGAAAATTCATATAAATTTATCAAGTCTTAAAATCTCTAATAGATGAGTATTTAATTAGCAGAATTTAACGAGAAAAGCTTCTTTATTAATCACTGCAAAGGATCAATAATACTCTCCAGAGTCAAAGATAAGGTTCGCATTACAGGCATATTGAATCTGTTACTTTTTGCTATTTTTTTTATATAGATGAAGCATCTTCTTGTCGACGGACAGTTCAAATGTAATTAAGGTCAATTAATACGTTTTCGAAATAAGCTTGCCTCTTTGGAAAATTATCATGTAAACAGGCCTCTTTAAATGTTATTAAATTACATCCCTTTGTTGTACCAAGAACCCTCCACCCGGTGCTCATCAACCACCCATGGCCACCCGCCGACCTTTGGTTCTACAGCAAAGCCTCCAATGAACCCCATCTCCTATTCCACCCTCTTGTACCCTCGTCGTATCTCTCCCTTAATCATCCGTGTTATTTTTGCCTTACACCAAAAACCCCGCGCGGTCTACAATATTGAAATTTCATGCTCGACCTCTTGATAAACACGCGCCGGTTAAGCCTTCTTCAATATATTCCCCCTTCCATATTATTTCATACATGGATATTTAATTATAATGTATGCTAAGTGAGAGAGGTATGAATAACCATATTTTGAGAAATATTCGACAATATCAATACTATAAACGTTTTGTAGATAATAGTTATTTTAGATACATTTACATTTAAGCAGTACAAAATTATATCATAGACGAATAACATATTTCAAAACGACCTTAGACCACCAATCAGGAATATTTATCATCTGATATCAATTCACGACGATTTAAAATCAAATATAATAATTAAATCATTTATTAAAATGGATTAAAGCAGTGATTCCATAACTTATTTGACCCAGCGCCCCCTGATTTTTTTACGTTTTGAACGTTTTGCAGATAATAATTATTTTAGATACATTTAGATTTAAAAAGTACAATATTTCATCATCAGATAGACATATAACAATTTATCAATATAAAGTGGAATCTTGATATAATGAAGCTCAAGGGGAATGAAAAGAAATCGTTATATCGATGATTTCGATATATTTAGGTTCGCTATATCAAAGTTTTTTAGAGTAGACTTCGATGAAAGACAGATTTCGAGAAAACCTGGATATAAAGAGGTTTTTGAATAGAGGTCAAAAATGGGAAAAACAAATGACGAAAATTCATTATATCGAGGTTTTTGTCAAAATTTATTGATAAAACTTCGCTATACATGGTTAAAATTAACATAGGGATAGATTTGAGTGTCAAGGGCTATTGAAAAATTTCGTAATATCGCAGATCAACTGTAAATTGTATTCAATAATACATTGTTGAGAGTGTTAGGTGTAATTCTATAATTAAAGAAATGTATTTAATGTAACTGAGTATACTTTCGACTATTAAAATGTAGTCACCCTCAGAAACTTGTCGAAAGTATACTTAGACGTCAAACAATAAAATATTGTGGAAGTTGCAGTAAATATAATTATTCATATTCAATACTTAATTAATCTAATTATTTATAATAAAAAAATGAGTTTACAATGATGAAAATCTGATGGTCACTTTAGGATAAATGTAGTTACTAAATTGTATTATCAAAGAAATTTAAATAGGATTATTGATCAATAGACATTTAACATATATTATTTTTATAAAGGATCAAGATAATATTATACCATTAAAATGTGAAAATACTGCATATGTTTTATCGGAAATCTTGAAAAGATTCTGCCACTATAAAAACCAGTTTTATCGATATGCTCATAGTAATGTGGCTGTAAAATAGCATTGGGATGAAAGACGACATGCTTGAAGCACTTTCGTCGACTGGCTGTTTGGCTAAATGTGTTGTTTGTGAACAACTGGATTTATTTATGTTCTGTTGTTGTCGCAACAAAAAATAAATAATATGTTGTCAAGCATTCGGGGTAAGACTTTATATTCAGAGACTTTTATTTGATTCTGTTTGGCCTCTTTTATGTTGTGGAAGTGGGACTGAGTTTATTAGGACCGGCTACTTGACTTGCGTGTAACTCGCGAACAAGAAAAACATTAACTTTGAAACTCGGCCATGTATATAATATAATATATACACAGACCGGGATTTGACTATGTGTTTATGGAAACGTCATGCTTTTAAGATTTAATAATGTTTATAAATTCTATCAAAGGACCCAAGAATTTGTATAGGGTATCATTGTTAAATGAGAAAAATTGTATGATCTGAAAGTTTTATAATTACCAGTATAAAAGGTTATTTTTTTAAATCCCATAAGTCAAATATTGATTTTTTAAATTGATTTGATCGGTTATTCGATCATCTTGATTCTGGTTTAATATGATTTCCTGTATTGTAAGGTAAATACTGATTATTAAGTCGGTGACCTGTGTAACTAGTAGTATTAGGAGTTAAGTAGTTAGTAATAGTTAAGTTCACCGATAAAAAATGAATCGACATGTTGTTGTGTATAGAAAAAACTAATTTGTAAAAAGCCCCTGTAAATAAAATAAAAATAATACGCACATACGATAAGGTATTTATATTTTAATATCAACGAATAAGTCCTATACCAAACTTTAAGAAAAAAATCGGCCATCTTACTTTTGATTTCGTTCATTAAATTGATAACAACAGTAATACTTGAATTTCTTACTACGGACTCTGCACTATTATTGTATTCCTACTGTTAAAAGTCTCAGTCATGTAATTGCAATATTCAATTTTATTCATTTTCCTAACACTCTTCTGTGTGTGGACGTTATTGAAGGTAATATTAATTATTAAATATGTCATATTCAGTGTATGTTTGATGTATTTTCCGGTAAAAACAACGGAATTACATTCGTTTATAGTTGAGAGTTGGGTTTAGTAAGCGGAGTGCAGTGAAGCGAACCTGTTACACCTCATTTCATGTTTCCTTACAATATAATAATGTTATGTCTATAAAAAAACTATTAATAGAGAAAAGTCTCATTTTAACATAAAAAAAGTTTGTTTTTTTATTGATTTTTGAATTTAAGTTATAGTTTTAGCGATAGCCCTATATTATATCAGCTACGTCACATACTAATGCGATTATATTATCCTAAAACAAATTGTCTCAACCTTAAGTCAACATACATATTTTAAAGGCTTGAATAAAAAATAAATTCAAACCAAAGCCTTAATTACTTTTTTCCGTATACTTATTTATTTCATTAATTTTGAAATATTTTTCTAAACATCTTGAAAGTCGCTGGTTGCTGGATAAGATTAAACAGGAACACTATTTACGACGACAGATCTCACTAGCTGACTTTTGGAGCCATGTTGCACCGAAATGTTTACAGCAATATTCGAATGCAGAATGGAGGCCCCACGATGCAAAAGAAAAATGGCGAAAACTCATAATTTTATTATTTTTTATAAGAAAAAACTAGCAGATTTGTGTTCTTATTCTAGTCAATAAATTCTCCGCAATATGCTTATCTATCCTTTAAATATTTTAACGTCAATTAAGACGTTTTGTAGAATAATATTTAAAGTATGAGTTCAGCGTCTTCTAGAATGTTATATAATTAATATTTTATAAAAATTCGGTATACTGGATATAATTTATACAAAGATATTGTAGTATGTCATGATTTCCAGTATGAATTATGCAGTTTTGTCATTTTGGCGGCGAACATTAAATTAGAAGGTCGCAAAGGTCTTATTGTAGTACGGTTGTAACAAAAAGCTGTGTTTTTGCCTTTGCTGTATTATTTTTTCCACCCAGACTCCCTGACTCTGAATCTGGTGTGTCCTCCTTTCCCTTTTTCGTTTATTTTTTCATGATGGCTCGTTAAAATTCTGGACTGGAGGGAAAGCAGAGACATATTTTATCTGGTGTTGCACCTACAGTACCTGTGAACCACCACCCTTTGTCATTTTAATACCGAAGGCCTTATAATATGACGTCAATAATTAAATCAATTTTTAGATTTCTTTTTTTAAATTACAGTAATTTCTGTTGATCAATACATCAGTATGATTTTTATTTGTTAAATTTGTCGATGGTCTTAGTTTAGTCAAAGCATGTAATATTTCTACTATTTATGCTTGTAAAACAAATGTTAGTGAAGACATCCCAATAGGGCAGAATGGTGATTAAAGGCCATGATTAGTCGAAGCTATTATATCATAATAGGGTATTGTTAAATGAAATTTTCAATTGTTAATATTTTGTGATGTTCTGCTTGGTTTTTTAATAGGAAGGTAATATTTTGAGCTTTGATTTTATCTTTGCTTTAAAGTGTTTTTTTATAAATCAGAAGATTTTATGATTATTAAAAATAGTTAATTAAATTTTTATTTATTATACATGCATGTGTCATGCAATATTTTCTTCATATATTTGAACGTGACCGGTGACTCATACATGTACATATTCTAAACCCTATACATATATGTATACTCACACATACCACATGAAAATTGTAGTCCCTAAAATCCGACATGTTCGATAATCCGACACTCGAGAGCAACAAGATTTTTCTTCAAAATCATCCGCAATGATCGGCTTAATTGTTTACATACTAACATATAATTTGTCCTTGTATACAAATTTTAATGTCGCACTTTACTATATTAAGTGAAATACTGTGTAATGTTATTTGAAAGATCGACAAGTGACAGTTAAACATATGAGCGGTAGAAGCAGCGCCCCAAGCGGATGACACACGTAACCTTTGGTGCTACATCTCATCTGTGCCTGCTATGGTTTTGACGTCTTTACAAGTATTATTGGCATCTCTATATATATATAAGCTCATTGATTATATCGATATTAATTTTAACTAATTATATTTAGCAGTATATGTAGAACCTCAATTAGAAATCGTCATATTATAAGTATAAATAGTGTGGAGGCCTTTTTATGATCGCGTAGTGTAATACGGTAGTGGTCAGGCTTTATCTTAACGCCCTTCTCTCACTTGTAGTAGCCATTATTATGTAGCGTGCTTCCATTAGCATTGTTGCGGCAACTTTCTATGTTAAATGGCTTGTCTGCCATTAGTTTCTACCATTCTCTACCATATATACATATTATCCGATTGCTGGCCATTTCTTATTGCGAATTCGATATTATTACTACCGCCGAAATGACTGTATTAGTAACTGCACTATACAATGTATGTACATTAATACCCTGTGTATTGTGTGTATAAGAATTATATTCTACTTAAGCACAAACATATATATTATTGAAGATTTTTATTGTTTATTAATCAGTATCATAGGCAATAAGAAAAGCTGTAAGTGTTAGGTAAAAAAGGATTATTCAAGTGGTTTCTAATGGATTGTAAGCTACCATATTATTTTAATAACTAATATCGCGAGATAAGTTATATTAAATTTCCCATAGTAGAACCATTAAGTGATGCCCTAAAGATAGAGTACATATTTTATTTATTTATTTGCATATAAACGCTTATAAGAGCTTTTTTTTACTAACAAAACACAAATAAAAAAAGGTTTATTACAAAAATGAAAAGTATACAACATTACATTATAGTATTATGTAAAAATAGAATGTATATAAAATAAAATTAAGTTAAAATATTATAGTAAGGTGTAGGGAGCAATAATTTATGTGTTACCATATAAGGTCGCTAAACAAGCCCTGTAGATGGCAGAATTGATGGAAAAGAGTTCATTCAGGTGCGCAAATTCGTTGCTACGCCTATAAATATGGTAACAGTCCAACTATCCCCGTGCGAACAAAGCATTTCAATTATTATACATTATTCCAAATTAGGTATGTTTAAATAAATACATATATTCATTTTTCAGTTTATTTCTCAGTCCTACTATTCGAAAGCGAATATGCTAGGTTCGAATTAGAATATTATTGGTGAAAACTTGGCAGGTAGCAATATATTACCACCCTTCCAATGGCCTTAGGGGTGTAACCTTATGTGAACAAGCAGTTAAATCTAGTGGTTACACAGGGCGAGTTACTCGCCTCTTAGTTGACAGCTACTCGCATGCCAACTCGCGATTCGTGTCATATCATCTTTAGGATAAGACTATACCGAGTTTTGCTTGAAGAACTGCTTGGTTAATTATTCATTAAAAATATACTGCTCTTGGTCAGTACAAACATAGTCACAAGTTTCTAGTAAATAATATTCAGTGTTTACGAGATTAAATACGGATAATGTAAAATGAAATTCTGAATCAAACATACAAAGTGTCAGCTAGTTTTTCTCCGAATAGGCACTTTTCAGACACGTTTGCTTAGTAACACAATTCACGAGGAGAATGATAATTTTAAGAGCATATTAATGTTCAGACTTGGAAGATTAGCGGAGGTGAAAGCGTAAGGATGGGTATTTTGTTTAAAAGTGTTGGTATTTGACAGGTGAAACGTTTTCAAGACATTCTAGACAAGTGAAATGACGTTACCACAGCACAGCTTATGAAATTTTCTAACGCGCCTGTAAATTACAAAACTTACTTTGATGTGACTCTCACAAAAGGGCTTTAATTATTAATTGGGCCGCCCCTGGTTGTCGAGTTTATCGCAATCGGAAAATTCCGAAAGGAAGTTTAGACGACGACAATTTTACGACGTGGCAGTCTGGAATATAATCGTTTATGGTACATACATATATATATATATATATACATACACGTGACAAGTATTATTGAAACTAGTTAAATTTAATTATATCACTTATGCTGGATACACTGGTTCTCTGGAGATTGTCTACGAAGTTTGAGTGCAAGTTGTATTTGCATGGGTGACCATTCGGAACATATTGTTTGAGAATATTCGACAAAAGTGGGTATTCATGACATGACTAGCTATGGATGGGTTTCATTTAAGCAGTTTAATCATCCTAAATTATTTGATATTCGATCAGTATAATAGTTTATTTATTACATCATATATTATCATACAAAGTTGACAATGGTAATATGAAAGAAAGTCTTGGAATTCCCTTTTTACTGGATTTATATTGGTGTATACGTCGCCTTGGGGAGAATACATATCATAAAAGTTTAGTTTCGCTACAATTCAGCTTTTTCCTTTTAACTTGCAAAGTCATACATATAACCACGCCAATAGACATATTTATAACTGAAAGTTAAACTGGCCTCACAACGTCCATTGCAAAGAATAAAATATACCCGGTACAAACTAAAATATAACTATCGCTTGATTATATTGATAAAGTGTTTTTTTATAATTATCAAACAGGGTGGATTTGAACTGTTAATATTTTAGGGGGTGGTAGGGTATTGCAAAAATGAGTGAACAACATTTTTTTTAATTTTTTTATTATTCATTAAAAATATTTCGTGCTTTTGGAATCGACTGTAGGTCACCATCTTGAAACACCTGTTTCTGTTAAGGACGTGGGAAATTATATATATTTTTTCAGTTATTTTTGGGATAACCTACCACCCCTTTAAATATTCTCAGTTAATTAACATTAAAAATGAACAACAATAGTGACTAACATAATAGTAAAAAAACCATATACATGGTAAAAATGAAAAAAAATAAATAAAAAAGGTTGTGCTTTGCTGTTAACGAGAATCAGTATCCACGTTATGGAGGCTAACATATCATTAAAATTCTCAGAAGAATATGATATTCAGATTTTGTAGATGTAAAATTAAAAAATGAAATCTCAGTATTATAAAATAAAAGTTGGTTAATTAAAATACAATGTGATATGTATTCGATAATATTTTTGTCTGAAATAAATTATGATTTTATTCTGCTTGCTTAGTACATAATTATACATCGAAAGTGGTAAAAGAACTTTGCAACATAATATGTTTTGTATATTATTTTAATATTTAATGGATTGAATAACTTATATTTATTTGTTATCAATTCGCAAGTAAAGCCATTAAAACAGTAGGTTGAGTCGTGCGTGTTTTTCAATTCTCGAGCGTGTCACGTTAGCAGATTTCCGCTCGTAAACTTTTATTTGATACACGCGGCAGGTATTAAAAGCCCACTGAAATTTCAACCCCTGGATTAAGAACCACAGTATCACGCAATGTGCTAGAATTAATTATTGGTTGTGGATTCGTGTATGGGTTTAAGGGGACGAAAAAGTTTCCGGGGACTTTCGGCGGTCGCGTAAATCTCCTCCGATGGGAGAGCACCTTGTTTTAAACAAAAATACATATAATTAGAACAACTCATATAAAGTATATCATTTATATTTAGAATTAACACACTCTATGTTTTGTGTACTTGTATTTCAATATGCGTTAATTTTATTCTTTATTATTTGTTCGTAACAGTCTGAACGCTTTCGTTTATAATAACCGAAAATTATATGAATAATTTTCTTTACTTTTTTTTCTTCAATAAGCATAATGTCACGTAGGAATAATCGTTTTTTTATTATTTTAAATAATAAACAATTTGATAATATACTTATAATTTCATCTCTCAATAAAGAGCAGGTTGTGTGGTTAATGAAAAACAATCCGACCCAATACTTTTTTCTGGCATTACTAATTCTTAAAAACTTTAAGCTAGTTATTTGAGATCTGCAAAGATTTCCTTATTATTTGATTATTGTATTAAATTATTACTAGGAAACATGAGGAGTGAGGGAGACACACTTATACCTTTATCGAATAGGATAGAAGAGTGCAACAATACACAGGGTAAACGAAATTGACAAGAATTATTTATATCTAATGTATATATATATATATATATATATATATATATATATATATATATATATATATATATATATATATATATATATATATATATATATATATGCTATTTATTATATATATATATATATATATATAAAGGATTAAGCTATTACAACCACCAAAATAACTTATTACTAATTAAAATACAAATTTTAAACAGTTACATAAACTGAACGTTATTCGATATATATATATATATATATATATATATATATATATATATATATATATATATATATATATATATATATATATATATATATATATATATATATATATATATATATATATTATATATATATATATATATATATATATATATATATATATATATTGCATATTATCTTGTGTTCTGGTAATGCAAAAAAATACGGGAGTAAACCTTTTGGGGTGATTTCTCAAACTGCAAGATTAAGTTTAAAAAAAAACCTCGACGAGGATGAGGATGAGGAGTCTATGATGATGATGATGATGATGACCTCGAATGGATGTGGGGTTGAGGGGGGTGCAACCCTAGTAGGTGAGGGTGGTCGGGCGGCAGGTGTTCGATACAGCTTTGTCTTGGTGATGGAATGTTTATCTTTAGCCGCGAAGATGTCCTTCTACAAGCCTGAAAAGTTTCCTCAGCTCAAGTAATCCAGCCTCTTGTTTATATTGAGCCGCCATATCGGGGATACTAAATTTCATCATTCCGAAGATCATCCCAAAATATCTTACTATACATAAATTCTCCCCTTACTATCAAATTATCTGATATTATACAGTGAACATACAGAATTATAATTAATTACGTGTTTAAATTTGTGGACTAGCCTTACGATTAATTACTGTAAGTGTAATTATTAAAAAAAAAAATTAATTACGAATTTTAAGTATGAAATACTCGCATCATTCAAAGTATTATCACACACAAACCCATATCATATAAACTACACACCACACACGTTAGGCTTTTATAATTATGTATTATACATTTTATTTTCCACAGGTACACATTGAGTGAAAAAAAATTTACTCACAAAAATGTGGTTATATTTTTTTATGCTCATATCCAACTAATAGGTAAATATTGTAGTTTTTTATAGAACTAATATTTCTATAATACATTTTGTTTAAAATTGTAATGGTTTAGTGAGGATTTGGATAAAACATTAGTGATTTATGGATACCGAAGAAAACCGCGGCTGTCTGATTTGTCAACGACTAATTGAAATTCCGATAAATCTAATAAATATATAATAAAACTATTTATCGAAAAAAAAATATTAATTTATTTATTAAAGTAAAGGTTCCAAAAATATATTATAAACGGGTATTTGTATTAAAAATCCTATTTCATTATTTTGTAACTGATATTATTTCAAAATAATATAATCAATATGAACTATTACAAAATATATAAAACGAATATAAACATTTTAAATAAGGAAAAATCATCAAGTATCGACCATACTTATAAAAAAACCAAAATTGAAAAAAAAAATGTCGAGGTACATTTTTAAAGTAGATATCTAAACCAAAACCTGATCCATTGCATTCTCTTTGTCAACTTTTATCATCACTGATGATTAGTTATACATAATATATTAAATAATCATGTATTTGGGATTATGTACCCTTGGAATTTATTATATTTTATAAGTAAACTTATTAAACTTAAAACTAGAAAAAGGCATTGGTGAAAAGCTTATTCAAATTCATACCTATTATCGGATTTAGTGGCTGTTGTTAAAACACTAGTAAGTCAGCTTATTATTAAGGATAGTACACATTAATCGAACAAAGTGGAGAAGACGGTCAAAAGTTTGTCTTAATATATTTATAATAGAGGTTTAAGCTTTTCGAAGATTTCTTCCCTTGGCAAAGGCCCCACCCACCAAAAGTATGAAATATTAATGGAAAGGCGCTCTTCCGACGCGACGTTTCCATTTTTTGCTCCATCTGAAGGCTTTGCATAAAAAATAAGACTCAGTATTGTTTTATAGCCGAATCCGAACCGATAAACGAATATTCTATGACGATTTCACTAAAACATTTCCCATAAGTGACATTTTTTGTATCAAACTAAGCTTAAAGAGAAGAAAATATTATGACTATCTATACAAACAAAAAACATATTTTTATTTAATAATATACTTTTTGGATTGAATTTAAAAAAATATATATAATATATAAGGAAAATATTTGTATCAATGATATCTTCATATTGGTTATAATTTTCTTATAAATTTACATCTCAACTAGTTATTATTATTATTATCATATCAATTATTACAAGGTTTTAAACTCTTGTGTCATATCTATTTATATTTATTTATTTATTACACTTCCAACTACTGTGACGGTATTGAAAGCAGTATAATATTTTTTTGGTCATAGAAAAAACAACTTTACAATAATTTATAAAAAAACAACATATATAACAGTAATAAAAAAGAACAATAGAAAAGAGTTGAAAAATACAAAAAAGAAGAGCAGAAAGAAGAAGAGCATCATGTGCATTGTAAGATTGATATTATTTAAAAAATTAATGTCATAGAAAATAGTCACATAATAAAATTTTTTATTTTATTATTAACATACATAACATAGAATGTTACAATTTATTTAACAATTTACTGATCTGTGTGTATTTTCAACATTAATATAATGGTACGTAATTAGTCCAGGTTTAAATCTCAGCTATTCCTTGTGGTTTATATTATTATGTACGCTGTAATGTTACGCGCACTATTTGTGGATTTATTTGGACAAATATTTTCAGATTTACATGGCGTTTTTTAAGGAATATGAATGTGGGATTATGTGTTGTGACATTAAAGGACTTTGTGGTAAGTAGTTGATGATGAAACACTGGTTTTGTGTCAATAGGCCTATCAAATGCAGGCAGACACGCCCCGCGGTCTAACACAAGCTTTCAAAGCCCAGCCAAAATCAATTTCACCTCGAACACAAATATATAAATAATACTATTTCTGTATATAAAATAACAGCCACAACGACCAAACAAATACTGTACAACTAGTGTTGTACTGGTCATACAAAATACTAGTGCGCGTTACTCAAATACTATGCTCTACACACATCGATCGATTCGGCACAATTATAACACACACACTGATTCCCCTGTACATTTATTCGAAAGTGTGTAAAAGGTTGTTTTCATCAACATAAATTATTTATTTATAAAAGCCATTGAATACATTCAATACATTTATATAAAAATTTCGTCATCGTTCGGGTGTCGATTAAGACTACTGTACGTGCACATTTACTCTGACATGACGTGTCGCAATACCACCGTTATATTAGCAGGCCATACAACTGTATGTATAAATATCAAGATGGCGGACCAAGCAGATGAGTCTGACTACGCAACGAAAACATATGGTTTCATCATGTGGTACAAAACTATAAAGGAAAAGTATTTCTAAAGAATTATTAGTCGACCCAGTATCTTTGATATTAAAATGCCAGACAACTGGATGGATAAATATCAAGTAGACGAGGCTGACTGACATAACTCTAATTATTTATATCTATGTGATAAACTTCAGTTTATCTGATTTCTTGATAGAGATATACATTGCTCTTCATTAATATTGTTTAAACACTCTTAATCACCTTGATTATGGTTTGACTCGTGTACTTGGTGCACCTTCTTGATATTTATACATCTAGTTGTATAACCTGTTATCGGTGGTATCATTTCCATACATTTGATTGTTGTAAAATATATGAAACGAGCACAATAAATTTACCCACATAAAATGTCAACATTGTGACGAATGCACAAATAACAGCCGTGATTGGTCACACCACAAATATAATAGTATCGAAAATAACCCATAACTGTAAACTAATTGGCCATTGTGAGTTACTATTGTCTTCACCTTGATACATCCTCTACAAATGTAAGAATTAAAGTAAGGAACTACAGCATGTTCATGTGTATTATATTATGAACCAAGTATTTATTATGCGCCATTTTGCGATTTAAAATAGCCAAATAAAAATGGCTGGCTGAAATAAAGACGTATACATAATTTTTCAGATGAATTATGAATGATATCCAAAAAAATTGTACACAGATCGAGAGAATTTTGAAACAAAAAAGGGCGTATTGCGTTAAGATTGGGATTCCTAGGCGTGCGTCGCTATAAACGTACACCGCAAAGACGGTAATAGAGTTGCTTTGCTATACTTCTGATCAGTTTTTTGTTAATTAGTGCCTCGACCAAGGCCTGGACGAGGCATTAACTAACAAAAAAACCGATCATAACTGTAGCTAAGTAACTATATTATTATATTTACGGTGACGTATGCCTGGGAATCCATTACTTTATACATACTTATTCCCCGCAATTTATACCTTCAGTTAAATTTTTATGGTACGCTCCAGGAGAGGATAATGAAATAGTCTAATTTAAATGAATGTAGTAGTCAAAATGGCGTGTTATATGAATGTAAATAGTTGTAGAGTGCTTGTGGATGTTATGTTCCTGTCACTTCAGCAGATTGTTGGCGAAATGCATTTTGTGAGATCGACCGTGACAAGCGACTATGTTACTTTCAAACAGGACTTTTAACAATACATACTCCATACACCCACTTTATACAGCTCTTCAAAAATATAAAATCAACTGTGAACTCTGTGAAAAATACTATATGGGGATTCGAGCAATGCAAACAGACTTTTGTATCGTGATGAGCAGGTATCAACATACAACATTATTTACGCTGTATATTCTTATGTTGTATGTCACATTTTACCAGTAACTAGATATAACGATTCGTGATCATGATTCGATCGTGTGATTTTTGAAAAATACTACAAGATTTTTTAATATGTAGATTATTATAGTAAGAACCAACCTTGTCTAACTACTACATAAATATATCACGTGAATAGGTTAAGAATAATTGTTTCTTTTCCACCCATGCCTATTTATGAAGCAACAAAAGCAAGTATGGTGAAGGATTGTTTCTAAGTGACTAAACACACGTTCAGTTAAACTGCTATACACGTCTAGTTTAACCGACAGTTTAACTGTAGGTGTGTGTGTTAACTTAGAGCAACACAGCTTTAAACGATTGCGTATAATTCTATCAGTATTAGTATTTAAATACTCTTAATAGTTTTTTAGAATAAAATCATTCTACTAGTATACAGGGTGGACTTGAATTAATTGAAAATATTTTATCAATATGAAAAAATATCGAAATTGAGTAATGAGACCAGAAAAAAATAGATACAATTAAATTATATAATTAAATATATAGGATGGACTTAAAATACATATATTTTTTTTGAGTAATTAAATTTTTAAAATAATTTAATATTTTAAAGAGTCCTTTTGGAATCCAGTTTGGGCCACCATATTGGAATCAGCTGTTTCTGTTAAGTACTCAGTAGTACTATCTCGTGTGTATTGTGTCTGTGAATACGTAATTAATTTAAGTCCATCCTTCATATCATAAATATGGTTGCTATTAACAGGTAACCTAACTGGAAAATTCGTTTTTTCATTCAAAAAACAAAATTTTATTTGTAACAAAGCCCTAGCACAGCTTATTAATGATATTTGATTGTAGTGTTCAAAGAACGCAAGTAAGCAATAGGTTATATTAATATATATTTTTAATATGCCCAGTCAAGATGATGTACTTAGACTAGCAGATAAATTAAATAATAGAAAAAAGTCTGATAATCGGGTATGTATTATAAAATGAAATAATAGTTCACGTTTAATTATTTGGGTTTTCTGCTTAAAAAGCAAAAAAGCACACGGGAAGGTCTGTTCGTATTTTTATTTTCTTTTTCGTCGCGCTATTGTTTTTCAAGTAATTCGAGCCCGTTTGTTATCGAATGCCGATTGTTTGTTTTCGACAAAGAAACACAATGAAATAAATCTGTATTGAATAGTGTTGACAATCATTTATATTATATTGACATATTGTTGAAATAATATTAAATGTAAATAAACTCACTTGGCACTGTTGAGGACCCTGTCTACTTGGTGAAGCTGCTTTTGGCCTCAGTTTTCTGGCCGCAAATCTTGCACTTGAAGAACTTCCGTCACCACCTTGAAAATAACATTAATATATATCTGAATAATAACTCACGAGATGGCTAGTTAATTAATTATCTGTGGGTGATCTTAACTATTACCACGAAATCAAAGTGAACCTGGATCAAGACAATCAAGATCGGGATTTTATTAATAGTATTCTAGATCTCCTACTCATAATAATCAATCATATCAATTAAAGAAAAATTTAATTTGAATTTCTTGCCACAGATTTTCTTGCCAAGCGCCTTATCTTCTGAGCTATTTATTACGCTGGTTTACTCTAATGTCCTGGATGTTATGCGTAGGTATACTAAGATGATTATTAAGTCTAAAAACTTAAATTCAAACTGGTAGTATTATTAATATATTCTGTAAATAAACTAATAAAATAATCACAGTCTATTCCCTTTTCAATGTTAAAAAAACAAGTCCACCAGTTTTGGACTAAATATCGTTTTTTTAAAAAATAATTTTGGACCAAATATCATTTGGAGATCGGGAAATACTTTATAATTACCAGTGTAATAGCTCAGAGGATAAGGATACAAATACTGTGGTTATCAAGTCAAATTTAGATTTTTATAATTGATTTGATCGGTTATTACGACTGGGGGATTGTAAATAATATTAATAAAATCCCGATCGATCGTCTTGATCCAGGTTAACTCTGATTTGCTGTATTGTAAGGTAAATACTGATTATTAAGTCGGTGACCTGCGTAACTAGTAATAGTTAAGATCACCGACAGACAATTAACACGTTGTTGTGTATGAAGAACCCTCTCAAATAAATAAATATAATTGATAAACTGATTTAAATTAAAACTTCATTAAATTGTAGTAAGAATCTTTGAGAAGCATATCCACTTATAATAAGTTATATATGAGTGTTAATAACAAAGATTATAATTTCAGTAGTTGGATAAAATTATCTTCCTTTATGTATATTATAAATTGAAAAGCGTAAAGGAAACCTGGCGCATACTTTGTGAGCTTACAAGATTTCAAATAACCTTTGAAATATAAAGCTGAAAGGTTAAAATAAGAAATTTTTAATAAAAAGATGTGCGGCTCGTCCTTGTCCTCAATTTGATTATAAAAAGAAACTTCCCTGTAATATAATGTATGAGGGGATGCGTGATTCAGTATCCTTTGTTGCCTTCACAAGATCACTGCATTATCGAAGATTGTAATCAATTTCACGGTGACTGATCTCTCCAATATGTCGACACGTGAAAGGAGTATTGCCTTTATGAAAAAATAAATGAATTCTACTAGACGCCCCACTTGCCTATTATTAACCTTGTCTTGCTCGTCATCCCATACAAACTATAATATTTCCACGTGACCAATCCCGGGAATCTCATTATATGAGGAATTTTTCACCCAGTCTGAAAATCGATTACATAAGCGTCGATTCAGATTGATGCGATAGTGACACGGCAACATCCAGTAAATGACTGCTATAGTTAAGTGTGTTATAAATATTAGAAGGCCGACTGGATGTATCGACTGCTCCAGCGTATAATATCGTAAGTGCAAAATCTTTATGGAACTGAGCCACATATTGTATGTATGAAATATATGAAACGTCAAAAAATGTTGTTTTTCAATCATTATTTAACCTATTAAGTGGGACTTTTTCGAAATAGTAAAATAGTTTTTTTTGACCGGCAACTAATTTAGATTCATCCATTATCTATTAAAAATTTCATTTGTATGTTAATAGAAAGTATTTAATCGTAAAGTTATATTTTATAAATAATAAGTGCCACGCGACAGGCAGTGTTACCAGATTGAATATATATATATATATATATATATATATATATATATATATATATATATATATATATATATATATATATATATATATATATATATATATATATATATATATATATATTAATATTTTTTAAATTATTATTAAGAGAAAACAGTCGTCTGGAATACCAGAGAATATTCATCTCTGATGGAGATTTTTAATAATCGCCTCATTATTTACCTTACAATCCAGGAAATCAGAGTAAACCTGGATCAAGACGATCGATCGGGATTTTATTAATATTATTCCTAATCTCCCAGTCTTAATAACCGATCAAATCAATTAAAAAAATCTTGACTTGAGCGGGATTCGAACCCATGACCAAAGTATTTGTAGCCACGCTTCTTGTACCCTGAGCTATTACGTTGGTTGATATGTGGCTTAGTTCCATATAGACTTAAGAGCACACAGAGATTTTTTTTGCACTTACGATATTATACGCTGTGAACAGTCGGTATAAATATTAATACGGTGGACCAAGCAGATGAGCCTGGGTGAGACAATTTACTTTGCCTCTGTCAAACTAATCCGCTCGGTCCACCATATTGATATTTATCATCCACTTGGCCTTCATATATCGGTTTGATCGATACAATATGTAATAGATCCTTGTCATAAATGTGAATAATCATAGTATTAGATTACACAAATCAAATATTCCAGTTAAGTCAATATAAAGCAGTGTTTGGTTATCATAAATCTACAGAATATTCCCAACTGTGGATGAAATCAATGTGTTAGCTTAAATTTCATCACTGTGAAAACTTTCATAGTAGATAGATTCTTGCAGAAATAGCAAACCTTTATGAGTATTTTATATAAAGTAGTACTAGTAGATACATATGTATTTTATATAAAGTTTATACTAAAAGAGTGCATATATATCTGCATATGAGTACATAATCAATTTAAATATATTTATTAATATTATATATAATTTTTATAGTTGATTTAAGCTTACTTTGGTCATGCTCTGTTTGGGATTGACTATCTGATCCATCCGTAAGGAAGGCGGCATCATTGGTTATACTTGGTGATAATGTAAGTTCATGACAAGAAGATGAATCAAGAAGATCGAATGTTGCTGTTGCTGTTTCACCTGTCCCTGAAAAAAAATAAAAAAATATATTTAATGGAAAATTTGGAATATTAACAATCAGTTTAAATTATATCGATTATATAAATGCAAGACTACTCTTTATTTCTTAGGTTAGGTTTGAGGCCCCTTTAACGGGCATTAGTTAAACAGTAATCAACAGATTAATTTTAAATAAATTCATACGAATCCACCAAATAATAGAATCAAGTAAAAGTAAAAGAATTACAATTAAATTATAACGAGATGGGGTTTTATAGAAATGGCAGGTCATGGTAAAATTATATAAATCATTTTACAGGTTGGGTTACCCGTTAGTGGCAATTATATTTATTTCGTCAATAATAAAATTATAAAAAGAGGATACCCTAAAAGTGAAAATTTTACCACAACCTATTTCCCCTACATATATTTTATTTTATTTACTTTTTATTAAGACAAAACAGTTTTCTTGAATACCAAATTACATATCTAATGGAGCTTTTTTTGAGAGGATTTTTTAGAAAAAACAACGTGTTAATTGTTTGTCGGTGATCTTAACTATTACTAGTTACATAAGTCACCGACTAAATAATCAGTTTTTACCTTAAATTACAGGAAATAAGCGTATACCTAGATTAAGACGATCGGTTGGGATTTTATTAATATTATTCCCGATATATGATTAATTTGTTTTAGTTTGGAAAAAATTCTGGTAGCATATATATAGATATTTAACGAAAAATACTACAAAAAAACTGCGGACTAATAGTAAAGAAACCTCATTGAAATACCTGCTTTAAAAAAAATCAAATCGTAGTTTTTCGAGTGTGTAGGTATAAATTGAATGCAATCTGTGAAAGTTGTCCGGTGAGTTACGATGTTGCATAGTGAGACTGTATCTTGTTCCTGTACAATAAATCCCCTAAATTTAGTTTCAATTTTAAGGAAGAGCATTAAGCTGTCTAAATTAAATTGGCCAGCCCTGATAAACCCCAACACTTCTTTTACAATTTATTTCTGTATATGTTTATCGATAGCCAAGCAGTAAATGTTACATTTATACTAACCTATTTTGCCTCTCCAGTACATTTTCTTTGATTCAGTTTCGACATTGTGTTACTTAGTACATGTTATTCGGTTATACTTTACGACACAAATATAAGTCGGCGTTTTGACATTTACTACCAAACGGTTACTGGAATAGTAAATATTATGTACATGAGCGAAAATATTGTGCATCTGGAACACAGATTCATTCCATGACTGATTTTCAGTATACAATATGTGAATATTTTTTATTAAACCCAAACTACAATTTAGGATGTAATTAGGCATAAAACTGGGATCATTATTAGTTAAATATCTGCTTCAAAAATATATCTTCTGATAAATTATTTTTATATTATGACTACAGTATTAACACTTACAGATATATATTTTTTTTGGCTATTATGAAGTTTTTTCACAGTTTATAAAAAAATATTAAATTGGAGTACTTTATAATGTATTCGAGCTCTGCAACGATTAGTTTTATAATATTGCTTTATTATTTTTTAATTGCATTACTGTTTTACCATAAAAATATAATATATAAATAAATGTGTAATATCTAGAGTTATCATTTATAAAATATTATTTCAATGGAAAAATTAGATGGTCGAATCCTGGGAAGATAATAATTTTATTTAATCAATATTATTATGTTATAAGATTGTTCTGTAATGTTCCGAAAATAAAAAAAATAATAATCTAATTTACTAAATAATACAACAATTTAATAGAAATATAAACCGCGCACTGCTCTAAATTGTAAGAAATCAAAAACCTGTTTTTCCACTCTCTTAGACGAGGTTTGATTAAAACTTAATGCAGGAATCGAATCTAAGTTTATGCAAGTTAAAGAATTGTTTTTTTAGTCATTTATGTTCATATATTTAATCATTTGAAATATTAATCAGTATGCTTAAGGTAAAAGTGTTTTTATTTAAAATGCTTATATTACTTATGGGTATTTTTTGACGATTCTATTATGGAGATAGTTTTTGTAGACGAAGGACTACCAAAAAATTGAATGTTGTGTACTTTTAGTATGAACATAATATAGGCTTTGTAAATATGGATTCCACAACATATTAAACAAATACTGTTACTAGAATTCACAAAAAGTATGTTGTATGATTTGGAATATATTTTACGATTCACGATAAAAAAATCTCTTTGTTTGCGGATATGGATGGAATCGTAACCGTAGTATAAATATATATTTTTAATTGGAATTTAACAAAGGTGAGAAGATACAAGAGATTTGAAGGCAATGTGATACAAAATAATATATGGTGGATGGTTTTACGACAAGGGGCGTCCGCTATTTGAATGTATACGGTGTCGCGACGCTTCCATTTCGAGTCGGGATTTAATTTCATTTTATTTGGTGTGCGGCTTCTCGAAAAGTACCAAAGAGAAGTCATATTATTAGTATTATCATATTAAAAAAGTGAATCACAGACGTAGGTTATTAAAAAAGTGCTTACCCTGCATACAGCCACAGCCGTCGTACTTACTTCGTGGTGTTTTTATTAAAAACTTCTATGAATATGAAGCCCCTATTCCATGCTCAAGTTATTGCTTGTATTTTATTTATCTATACTTTATAAAAAGCCTTTGAAAATTCGTTTATTAAGCACTGCGTCTACGCCGTACATTTGATCCCGTCTTCTTTGTCATTCAGACATTTCACAGCCTCGTATTTCATTTAATTAATATTTTCATTAGTTTGAATGTATTTAAATGCGGAATAAATTAATTTAAGTAAAGCATATAGAATATAAAAAGAGACACAATACATCTGTTTCACGGTTTAAAATATTTTCAAATGTGCATTTGAATCCTATGTACTTGTACTATTATTCTGTAGCTATTTTACCCATCGCTCTTTACAAATTTCATTAACAATTCCAAAATAAAAATGATGTGTGATTTGGCACTTGATTAAGTGAATAATTATCGGTTTTTACACAGAGATGTGCCAATGTCAAACTCTTATTATAGTATTATATTTTCTCATTAATATAAAGAAATTCGATATCATTATGAATAATTGGGCATTATACTCCTGTATCTTTCCCACCTGTCTTTATATGGCCTAATTTTACTCTATAGTATTATAACTACAAGATTTGTTTGACTTTGGCACATCTCTAATTGTATAATATGCCTTGTTATTTCGCACAATATAGTAGGATATAGGTGGGATTAAATTCCGCAGGTGTGTAGTATGTTTAATGAGGTATTAGATTTTTTCATGATTATTTCAATTTAATACACTTGAATTCAGATATATTTTTTTCAACAGGCACAAAAAAATATGTTAAATTTTTTAACTGTTTATACTGACAAAGAATATGAGTTGTTGTTTTATCACAAGATGAACCAATAAGAGTAGAGTGAATTAAACTATTATTTTATTTCATCAATTTTCAATTCGACTTTGTATTTGTTATTACAGTTGAAATTCCTTGATTGTGGAATGTTTATTGACGTGCAGAAATAACAGCATATACAATTATAGGATTTAGCATGACTAATAAAATAATAGTTGTTGGAAACAGTAATTTAAAAATTGTTGCAAATATTCCAGTGAAACCGCGTGTCTTTCTCTATGGTAAATAATTTAAATAAAAAATTCAAATGTGGTTGTTTTTGGGATCCAGACTGAGGCGCCTCTTCTTTATTAATATATATATATATATATATATATATATTATATATATATATATATATATATATATATATATATATATATATATATATTTGAAATGGTAATTAAGTTCACGTGACATTTTTTCTACAAAAATAAGGAAAGGTGGTTGAAAATAGAAATGTTAAATAATGGGGGGTCAAATAGGCAGAGGAGCAGAGAGGAAGTGGATCCATCGAGCAGTAGAGAGGTTGGGGCGCCATTTATCATTGCCGGTTTGTTCATGGTTTTATTGCGATTCCGCAAACACATTTGTCACTCGGATTTAGACAGCCTTGGTTTGAGGTTATAGATTACATGACTGCAAAGTGCCGGTGGAAAGTTTCGACTGTGTTGAGTAGTGGAGATTGACGGAAGCCATCTTCGAGTCAGCCTTTTGAATATTTGATACATTGATAATATGAAAGACGTGTGATTGTCAGAACACGTGACCTTCAACCTAACATTACTAGTTGTCCAATTAAATAGAAATAATTTTAAATAAAAATAAAATTTGTGTTACTATGCTCTGAAATGATTAAAGACCCGCAATTAACATAACTGCGACTTGGGATCCCCCGTAATGCTCTAGTGGTACTGCCGTATAAATAACATAATAAATTTAATTTAGGGAGTATGTCTTAAGGTTTGTTTATACATATGTATGTATGGTGGGTCAAAAGTCCCGCTAATATCTTGAATTACCTATAATGTTGTAAATGAATATTGTCACTATTTATGTTCTCGTTTTTAAAGGGTATTTATTCATTATAAAATTGGGGCGTCTACACAGCACAATTCTTAAAGTGAATCTGATTTAAAAGATGATAAAATGGTTTATATACAAAAAATGTTAGGTTTTAATATTGTGAATGAATCGATATCCTTTTTTTGAAATTAATACATATTGGATAAAATGAATAAAATGCCGAAGAAAGTTCTTTAGTGTCTACATGCTTTGGATTAAGTGAGTTCTCATAGTTTTGTATTATTAAAAATCGTTAAAGAGTAACGAGAGTGTTGGTTTATTTTTATCGAAGTCAATTATTACCGCAAATGACCGTGATAGGTCACATCTCAAACATCGCTACTATTTCGTTAGAAAATAATAATTATCGCAATACGAATTCAATTATATTTAAGTCAACGTGTAATGAAGGTATAGGTAAATGTGTAATGAATACCTCACACACGTTTCAGAAGTTTATCTAAGTCAATGTATAATTGATTGAAGGTAGATAAGACACGAATGCGAAAGTTTATAAAGGTGGGGCGCGGCTGTTAGAAGTTTCAAAATAAACTAGAATAAGACGGGTATTCGGATTGTAAATAAAGCCAAAGAAATGTCCACGTGGAGTCGTTTTCCTTGAAAAGTTCAAGTAGTGAACCTTTGAAAGTTTTCCCGGCGTTCTATGTTCTCGCGGTACTTGGGAAAAGACATTGGACTCACTATATAAAGACTCTTATCCTTCTTCAACGAGGGCATCTCTTCGATTGCATCTACGCTCTTTGGACAACTTATATGTACATTCGAAGCTTTAAAAATACTTTCAGACTGATTTTTATCTCTTGGATTATGTTACATGTCGTATACTATATACCAGCGTAATAGCACACGGGATAAGAAGCGTGGCTACAAATAATACAAATATATGGGTTCAAATCCCGCTCGAGTCAAGAATTTTTTAATTGATTTGATCGGTCATAACAACTGGGAGATCGGGAATAATATTAATAAGACCCCAATCGATCGTCTTGATCCAGGTTTACTCTGATTTCCTGTATTGCAAGGTAAATACTGATTATTAAGTCGGTGACCTGTGTAACTAGTAATAGTCAAGATCAAAGACAGACAATTAACACGTTGTTGTGTCTAAAAAAACCCTCTCAAAAAAGCTCAATCAGAGATGTAGGTTCTCTGGTATTCCAGACGATTGTTTTCTCTTAATAATAATGATAAAAAAATATCTAGCACATATTTTATTTTGTGTATTAGTGAGTCGTGCTAAAGCTTATAGTACCACGTGTACGGAGAGACTAGAGCTTAGTAGTATTGGTGTGCAGGCATACGCACCGCATGCATACACTTTCATTACACTATTGCATTAAATACGGTCGTTAATGATTGGAGACGCTACAAGTGTCATCTACGAAATTAAGAAATTTATTTAAAAAAAATATATATACGCTCCGAGGACCTTTTGTGAGAAGGTCTTTAGACAAAAAACTGTTATTTTCTGTCTTTTGCTAGTTTCACACTCAATAATTTACTATACTCAAAAATCTACTCAGTATTTACCTTACAAATCCAATAATTTTCTGATATATTTTTTATATTCTAGATTTATGTAATTTTTATCAGAATTTGTCTATTTTCACTAGTTTTTCTATTAGATAATTATGATGTTTAGAAACTATAGAATATAAATAAATAGATTTATATTTTTTTCGCCTGTAATTGAATAATGATGAGCTATGAATTAATTTTTTATTTTTATACGCTCGACGTTTTTGTTTTTTAGACGCAAAACCATGTTAATTCATATTTTTTATCTTAAATATTATGTAGTAGTTAATCAGGTCACTGATTAACTATTACAGTTCGTATTATCTTACCAACCAGGAAATCAGAGTAAACCGGGATCAAGACGATTGATCGGGATTTTATTAATATTATTCCTGATCTCCCAGTCTTAATAACCGATCAAATCACTATACAATAAGCTTGATTATTATTGAATAGAAATCATTATTTATAGATAAATTGAAACTTAATTAAAAATATTATCCTATTTATTACTGTCATAGTTTAAAACCAAGCTCAAGTATTGTATAGTTTACTTGGCGAAAGTTGTAAGTCTCTAGTACCTTCATTTTGATCAATAAAATTGTCTTACTCAAAGTTTTAAAATATCCATTTTAAACGAAAATTAAATAATAAATTATATATTGCTCAGATGTACACAGGCTTAATTAATATAAAGGAATATATAAAATGTAGGTATTAAAGTGTTGTGTATTCAATCCAAAGCACACACAGTATTTCAGGCGTGCACGCGTTAAGCGAATCTTCAGATTAACGGTTGAAAGCATATATTTTTTTCAAAACATTTAATTAAAAATTTAATCGAGTGCCTAATTGAAAAAGGATTGATGACAAGGCACGAAATGAAATCTGCCGTTTCGGGTTAATCGTTTGACGTTTCAGTGTCCTGTAATTATGGCTGAAGTTTACAGCGCATCCCTCCGCCTAATGATCGTTCTCCAATTATTTTGAATTATATAATGTGGTACATATTCTGCTCATGGTATCTAAACATATTACCAAGTTATTGAAAAGTTTGTTTTCATGTATTGGCTGTGTAAGTAAAATTTTCAAATGTTTCATAATATATCCCGAGGCAACTTTGAAGGCTTTAACCAGAAAGTGTGTGTATTTACTTCGCGGCTGCACCAATATGGAAGTCAAAAATCAATATTGTCTTAATATTACTTTAGTTAAACGCTAGAATTAAATACTTGAAGATGATATTAATAAAGTCGAGAAAAAAGTCATTTGCTCATGATACAGAATTGTCTTAGAGTGCATTATTTTATTAAAAAAAATTGTTTAGTCAGTATTAATTATTATTAGAGTAAGTATAAATAATTAACTAAAAACGCTATATGTAAATTAAGTCAAATTAGACATTCTACAAAAATGTTATTTACAATAATAACAATATTTTAAAATGACTCGTTCTTTTGAGTAAGTTCTTTTAAATTGTTGTTGGAATTGAATTTTAATAATAGTATTTTTTTTATAAAATTTAAGATTTTTTTACAATTTATCCAAATATTGTGGAAATTACTTTAAGTGTTTATTATTTGCGTGAAAAAATCTGTTTTTGTATTAAGCATCTTAGATCTTTCTTCTATTTAAAATAAAGATAATTTAAATTCATTTAAAAAAATAAGTGTTTTGTTCAAAGAAACCGATGCTCTTTCAACAAAATGCATTACAATACAATCTAAATTTTATTAGGAAACATCATTAAAATCACCCTCCTGAAAAATCACGTTATTTTAATAATATTTCAATATTTATGATATGAAATGATTATGTCGAAATTTTCCATGAAGTTAATTCGAGCAGGTGAAAGTTTAGTTTCAGGCAATATTAAATTATCAAGCACATGAGGGATTTCCTGATATTGTATTCAATAGTGTTGAGTTTTCATGCTTTCTAGTTTCCGAAAATTCGTTTTACAATCAAATGTGATTGTTGGAACCATTAAATATCAAAATATTGCAATTTGGATTTTTAAAAGAGATTCTTGCACAAATAGGCTTGGCTCTAGAATGTTTTATGCGATGAGATTTAACATTTATTGGAATATTATAATGAATGAATGTAAAGCCTTTGAATGGAGTTTATTAACGATCAATTGTTCGATATTGTATGTGGTGTAGAAATTTCAGTAACCTGATGCCCCAAATACAGAGAGTAGTACAAGGTGCAGGAAACGGTTCTTTACGTGACTGAACATTCACTGGATTTTCTTTGTGCAATCAGAACACCCTCGTATAAAAAGCCAAAGAAAACTAGTTTTTCCAATGCTCAAGTAGTAAAACTCGATTATATGTGAAGTTAATACCCTTTGATGAAGAGTGTAACCTCAAAATACGTGATGCATATATATTTTTGCATATACACACACACACACACACACACACACACACACACACACACACATATATATATATATATATATATATATATATATGTATATATATATATATATATATATATATATATATATATATATATATATTATTAAATGATCAAGGAACTGTTGGTAAACAACACACATTTTAAGTAAAATATATGAAACCAGGCGGAAAAATATTATTTCAAATTACTTTTTAGATATACTAAATCCACATAAATCTGTTTATTTGGAAGATGTATTTATTTAACTAGATCGATTTAAAATATCAACTACTGTGCTTATCGAAGATGTAGATATTTATTTTATAATAAAATAATAAAAGTAAAACATTAAAAACTAATCCCTGTTTCTTATGCTTGTGAAGCATTCATGCTTTAGGTATACCCTGCGATGAGATCACTAAACAACAACCGTGATTGGTCACACTGCAATAATAATATAATGTTCTGCTATGAGCAAGTTTGTTCGTCTTTGTACACGTCTAAAGTTTGATATTTATTCTACAAATATAAGCAATAAATAATAAGTAGAACAGGAAGCATATTTCGCATTATTCTTTCAATAATCACACATGAGAAACGTAAAATTAATTTATTTCAAGCTTGGTTTAAAACATATCCTGAAGCATAACCTACTTAACTTGCTAATTTATAAAATAATAAATGTTAATAAATATACATGACCATCTATACCAAACTACATATAATTTTGTACTTTTTTAAAATATTGTTATATTAACTTTTAAAATAATTCACATATGTAAGAAATGGGGAAATACACGAACATGTTTTCTCACGACTACAACGAGTTATGTATATATTCGATGATATTTCTCCCTAGAAGAGGATTTCTTGTAAATTTAAAATTCCAATAGGAAGACCAGCTCACAGGATTTACACACCCCATACTCAGTGTTTAGAATAACATATTTTCAATTGGACAAAATGCCATTTTAAAAGTTGAAAGTATTACTAATCCCAAACTATTCCTTTTCGTTGAGATCGATATCCATTTTAACTGATAAAATTTTTTTTAGACGCCTTACCTCTTATTGAAATGTTTTTACAAATTTAAACACTTGAATTGCATTATTTTGTAAAAGTATAAGGAAGAAGCAATCCATGTTAATCAAATTGCCTATCTATTCAGAGGTTTTTCAGTACAAAACCACTAACTTGAATATAACTGATAAAATATAAAATAAATTAGTTGGTAGTTTTTATTAAATAGTAAAGACGATAAGATCGCAGTCTAACGCTTCCGAAACAAAGAGAGAGAAGCTTCCCACAGAGAAACGGGAGCAAGAAAAATATGAAATTGAAAATTCAATAGAATGGCTCAGCGGGAAGTTTCAGCCTCTCGGATGCGATGCAAATTGGTTTTTCTTGCAAGTTTAGCACATATAGTAGTGATGTATATATATATATATATATATATATATATAGATATATTTATATATATATATATATATATATAGATATATTTATATATATATATACATATATATATATGTACATATATACACTGGAATATCTTCAGCTGATCGACTTCAAGGTATCCAGTCAACATGGGCGCCATAAAATAATCGTTACTTGGTTTCAATCTGACGCTTTCAGGAGAGGCTCACATATAGGAATCTTTACAGTTGTATATCAAAGGACTATATATTCAAATTATTGATTATTTTTTCAAGAAATATCAAATTATTATTAAATACAGTTAATTCTGTTTGCGAAGGGTGGTGATCGGTCACAAAATCTATATGCCTTTCTCAGTAAAATTATTAATTAATTCGGACCGACCAAAGAATAATTGAGTTTAAAATAATAAAGAAATAAAACAACCTATAATTTTAATATTAGACTCAATGATAAAATACAATGAAAAAGGTCTTGAAATTTTATTACAATTTTTTTAATATAATATATATTTAATACAAGGGACAGGATTTGTGTACCGTAAATAATATATTGGTAGACGCGATGAAGTTTTCACCGGATATTGTATGAACATTATTTATATATTATATAATATAATCTAGATGATAATGGAGACCCTGTGTCGAAAATATTGCAACCTTTTTATAATAATAAAAATAAATGAAAAAATACAATTTTATTTTTTCTCGTTGATTACATAAAAAGCTATGTATATTTACGGTAAAGAATAATAAATTAAACACAATAATAACAGCAAATAAACAAATAATGAACACGAGGCAATTTTCTCTACTTACATTATTAAAACAGGGTGGCCCAGAAAGATTTTCATTTATAATTTATTAAAAATAAATCTGCATTCAGTTCACATTAGCCTCAGAAATAAGTTATATGATAATTATACAGGGATTTACTTAACTTCATAAAATGAATGATTGATTACCGAATATACGAATATTAAATTTTTTCATAAGAGAAAGAGAAAATGTATAAACAATGGAAAAATCAATACGTAAATGAAGAGGGCTGAACAAATACATATATCATTGAGGGTATAAATATATACAATACATATATTTGGTCGAGTCATATTAAAAATAAATACATCATTCGAAGATATTCCGATACCGAATAAATACAAATTGATCGATAGCCTTTTGTCAAAGTTTCAGTGATAGATCGGTTTTGTTACTTTCATTTTACATTGTTCGTCCCCGCGAAAAAGAAGTAACGCTCCCTAAAATTGGTTATTTGCCTGCGTATATTATACTAGGTTAATTTGTTGCCTCATCAGGCAAAACTTATTGTTATTTTCTGAATAATACGTGTAAAGGGTAAAAATAGCGATGGGGAAAAAGTGTGCCGACTTAATAGGGGTTGTGGTTATAGAGCCAAGAGTGTGCTTCGGCATTACTTACACTTCTCATACAGAGATAAACAACCTCATTTTAAAGATTTTAAATAAATATTAAACATTATCTCGTTTCAACAGCATGCATGTGATAATATTTATTGAGTGGGTTGTGTGTTATGTTTATAGTAATTTTTATTATAATGTAAGTATGCACTAATATTAAAATCTTAGGAATTTGGTGTTAAGAGTATATAACTTATTTTTACCTATATATACATTTTTATTCGAAATGAAAGATAATATTAAATAATAAAAAGTATGGGCAGAAAATAAAAACCTATTAGTATTTATTTGAATTTACCTTTAACTTATTAATGTTACATTTAATTAGTGCTTTTCGTTATTTTAACAATTATTTTCCCATTCTGAGATTAATATTGTATTCAATTAAATGTTTATTAACAAAATTTTAATTATGTTATACTGGCATAGTTCTCATACATTTTATTAAAAAAATGTTAAGTAAAAACTAGTTCGCTATTAACATGAAGAATATTTTTTTTCATATTAAAAGTTGATACCATATATATATATATATATATATATATATATATATATATATATATATATAAATATATATATATATATATATATATATATATATATATATATATATATATATATATATATATATATATATATATATATATATATATAAATTATTTTAAATATAACCTCTATGACTAATAAAATTGTTTGTAGACGGTGGGAATTCAGGTTCAGTTGATAATTAATTGAAAAACTATGATAAAATCTTAGGGTATTATTTTTTTATTCGTAATTAAATAAATATTCAAGAGTAGGGCACATCTGGTACTTAGTACTTGAGGAAGGGATGGAATAGAATAGAGTAGACTAGGATGATGGTGGATATATAATATAGGGCAGGATCTGTAAGAGGCACACTCTTTGGTGGATCGATAAGGGTGGATAAAAGGTAAATAATAGGGCTGTCGTATTGACACCATCATTTTTACTATCACAATTCAGCTGATGGATTTTCACACCACACCATATTTGCTGATGGCACATCCATAATTTATGATGTCAATTCTCATTTCTCATTATTGACCTTCAGTACTCGTAAAAATTGAACGGTTGAATAATATTTCTCTTGAGCAAGCTAATATTTAAAACATAATTATCAAGTACCACATATTTGTTGTAGATTATTCAGTAAATATTTTAATGCACGGTAAACTTTACTACCAACTAACGTTTAATTGAATCTAGTGGCTTAAAATTTTCGCCTTTAATTTATCTAGCACAATACATAGAAGTGAGTATAAAATAGGCTAAAAAGTGGCAAAAACTATTATTAAAGGTTATTATTTATAAATAAACGCAATTTCTCCAAACTTTTCGATTATTCTTGTTGATTGATTGCCAGTTTTATCCGACCCTTACTATTTGAAAGTAATATAAATCATCATTAGAACTTAGGATTAGATTTAAATTTTATTAATTTCCTTGTACATAATAAAAATACATAGATAATAGCCAGAGTAATAGCTCAGGGGATAAGACAGGCTACAAATACTGTGGTCATAGGTTCAAATATTGTCAAAAAGTCAAGATTTTTTTAATAGATTTGATCGGTTAATACGACTTGGAGATCGGGAATAATATTAATAAAATCGCGATAGATAGTCTTGATCAAGGCTTACTCTGATTTCCTATATTTTATCTATTTAAATTCTTCTGATATTTATTTATTAATTTGTCTAATAAATTATTTTATTAGACATATTCAAAATTCTATTGAATGCTCATGTACTGAAAAACAACAAAAATAAATTATATTACCAATGGGAATTTTTACAGGGAGATATCGGTATTAATAACTAATGTCTAATAGATAAGGCGGTCATGGGTTCAAATCCCGCTTAAGTCAAATAATAAAAATTAATTTGTTCGGTTATTCCGATCTGGAGATCGGAAATAATGTTAATAAAAATCCCGCTCGATTGTCTTGATACAAATAACGGTGGAAATACTATCATAAAAAATAGATAATAGCCAGCGTAATAGCTCAGGGGATGAGACGCGTGGTTTAAATACTGTGGTCATGGGTTCAAATCCCGTAAAAAATTCAAGAAGTGGATTTAATCAGTTATTACGAGTGGGAGATCGGGAATAATATTAATAAAATCCCGATCGATCGTATTGATCCAGGCTTACTCTGGTTTCCTGTATTGTAAGGTAAATACTGATTATTAAGTCGGTGACCTGTGTAACTAGTAATAGTTAAGATCGCCTATAGACAATTAACACGTTGTATTTTTTTTGCTTTTAGTTGATAGTTGATAAAGTGTCGTTAAATTAGTAGTTAGGGTTGATGACTCACCTGCGGCATGAAGTGTAGCAAGAAGGTCTGCTAGAAGGGCTGGATCCTGGCAAGAGACAGCCACTTCACCTGAGCTCCTTAGTTGTAAGGCTACGCCCTCTGTTGCGCCCCCAGAACCACACATTAGGACAGCGCGGGGGCGTAGTGCACTTAGCCCTAACCGCGCCCCGGAAACCTGAAAACAATAATAAAATACATCATCAACATGCTCACATTCTCTGCCCAAACAAGTATTTAATTACGATAATACATACATATTTGTTATTAAATATGAATGTGTTTATTTGAAAAGCCCTACAGTGTTTTGCAGCGGAAAATAAACATTTCATTTAGAGAGGAATGAATTTTCATGTTTTATAAAGGAAAACACATCCGTTAATTAAGCCCTGAACGGCGATGAAAGACGAAAGATACATTTCAAAGCAAACATTTATGCGTGATTTTAATAAAAATAATACACATGAATGAGCCGATTTTATATTTATAAATCGAGCGGAAAAATACTGTAATATTTTAGGGAGAGGATATCGATAATTATAATTAAAGCAGGTCGTTAACAATGGCTTTGTTTTGTTGTCAGGTCGAGAAGAGGGTGTATATGTTTGAAAGGTTTCCACTTGAGACTGAAGAGACCATTGAAGGACCGAAGCTAGTTTCTCAAGTATCGACATCGTACAAAATCAAACGATCCATAGAAAATTATCGAAACACTTCATTATTCTCGAATGGAATTATTGGCCTGACAATATTAAAATTAAATTTATCTTAAGTGGACCCTCAACGATCGATCATTTAATGAGAACTTCGAGGGAGAAAACACCCATATAACGTACATATAATATAATTTATTTATTAAGACATATTTTAAGTTTGCACAGGTTGTTTATAAGAATAAAAATCATAAGAATCCTATCAAGAAAATAATGAACTTGGGTTAATTGCACGTCAGCAAAACATTAGACATAAAGCTTTGAAATATTTTACAATATTCTGAATTTAATGCAGCAAGTACTTAAATGTGAAATCTTATTTTTTTATGTACTAATGTGGTGTACAGATTATATAAATCTTTTTACCTATGACTAACATGATAATTAAATTTTTATGTGACATTAGAGATACTTAATATTAAATAATAAAAAGTATGGCAAAAAAATAAAAATCCATTTACAGATATGAAGATAAATGAACAGTAATAAAAATAGACTCAGAATAAAATAAAATAGAAAAAAATATTGATTGGATAAAACCAAATTTGAATGGAGTGAATTATTTCAAAGTTATTAAATTTTAAAAAGTTCATTGGTAAAATATACTTAATCTCGAATAATATTTGGTTTTATCTAAAATTTTCATGTATTAAATATACCTTTATAATTGTTTAATGTTTCAAGCACATATTATCATAAATAATTCACCTTTTTTCATACATTATAATTTATTATATTTAGGGGTAATTATATCTTAGCGATAAGATAAATTAAGCTCGATAAGAAAGACATTAATGTGGTTATATTCAAATGAAATGTATTATCAGTGGGATGTTGAGAATTAGAAGAAGTACGGGGATAATATTAGGTATAGGGAATTACAATCTTTATCACTCTTAACTGATTAAACAGGAATCGAAGGCTGGAATGGAGGGATTAACGTACCAGCCGCATGGTTTAAAGTCAAGTACATCGTCTGCAAATTAAGCGACATGGTTTCACAAATGTAGGTCGACGAGGACGGGGAGTAAGTTGTAATAGGGATGGCCGAATGGGGTGGATGGGGGTGGATGGGGGTGGAACTCCCACCACCCACTTTGCTACCATGAGGACGAGTCGAGTTTGCAAACTACGCCGATAGAGAAAAGTTGCAGTCCTGCTGATAGTAGTTGATTAGTTCTCGAAGAGCTCATTGTTTTTACAGCTGTCGGGATTACAATGAACAATAAATATAGAAAACATGTAAAAATATTACACCCATGAATATCATGTCGTTTGTATAAAAAAAACAAAAAAATATTGTCTTAAATAAATATTGTAATAAATATTGTCATATAACCAGCGTAATAGCTCAGGGGATAAGAAGCGTGGCTACTAATACTGTGGTCATGGGTTCAAATCCCGCTCAAGTCAAGAATTTTTAAATTGATTTGATCGGTTATTACGACTGGGAGATCGGGAATAATATTAATAAAATCCCAATCGATCATCTCGATCCAGGTTTACTCTGATTTCCTGGTTTGTAAGGTAAATACTGAGGCGATTATTAAGTCGGGCAGAGCCGCTCTGTCGGTGACCTGTGTAACTAACGATAGTTAAGATCACCGACAGACAATTAACACGTTGTTGTGTATAAAAAACCCTCTCAAAATGATCATTTCTAAAATAAAAAAAGCTCCTCGGAGCGTAAATAAATAAATAAATAACACATTTGATTTTGTCTGTCTCCACAGTCCTTAATGATTTTACTATATTTGTGTCTCATTATATTTTTGTTTTATTCATATGGTATTAAGTATTTGTTAATATTTCTAAATTGTGTTTTTTTATTATTGTGTATTATATATATATTTTAGTAGTTCTACAAGTGGGATTTTGTATTTTTTCCCATAAATTATTTTATGACTTATTAATTATTTTAATAACAAATTGATTGTACTCCGTATTAACATAAGTAAAAGACTTAGTCTATAAACTTAATATTGTAACATCTAATCATATTGTATTAAAGCATTGTATGTAAATTATATTTAATAAAGAAATTGTACAATAAAATATATATAAATAATAAAGCATTAAAAACAATATTGTAGACTTGAATGATTATGTGTTGCAAAGTCTGCAATGAAAGCTTATTCCTTATGTACTATTTTCACATGTAATGGATTATTAATAAAATATCCTACGATTTAAATAGAGTTGTAGAGAAAATTGGTCAATAATTTATCACATAATATTTTTAGTAAAAAATATATATTGATTTTGTTTTGGCACAAGGCTTTGTTCATATTTTACTAGTATAGACTGTAGAAGAGATGGAAATATAATAAATAAATACAAATAGACAGATATAATTAGAGATATAAGTTGACAGGTAATAGTAATGCTTATTTCAAAGTAAAAGCTATCTCAGTATTAATAAATTTAATTGAAAAGTCGGGTCGATTTCCGTTGTTATTATTTGATTTTCATCATGTATATTTATACTTCAAAATAAAGTGTATTTAATATTTGAATGCAGTAAAAATGGTGTTGTTTGTATTTAAACTGGTTGCGATGTATAGAACAGTCGTGGAAGCGTGTAAAGGCTTAGTGTTATGGGGAGGATGGGTGGTTCATAGTAAGGGGTGGTACAAGTATTTTCAACCCCCCAAAGCCTACCTGTTCAGCCTGGTAGGTGGTACTTATCGGCAGAGGGAAAAGGACCAATGGAACCGGATAAAACTTTCAAAGCACCCATTTTCATAATGTTTATTTTTTCAGCATCGGAAAATTGCGTTCGCACAAAGTATTTAGTTCCATTTTGATGTTATATAAGTGAACACTTTACATTAAAGATCGTCTCTAAATGGAATCCTAATTATTTGCACAGGGAGAAATTAAAATGAGAATATTTCAGTGGGTGAGCTTTACAGCCGAGAAGCTTTTCTTGGAACGGTTGCTGTTTATGTTTTGGTGTTGCCATGATTAAAATATTATGAATGAATGCAAGGATTTCAACACCGTTCAACGACTTATTAATTTTACCATTTATTTCCATTGATCGAATAACTCAATAGAGTAATTTTATTCAACCTACTTCAAGGAACTCAATACCATATAATGTAAACTGTAGGTTGTATTTATTGAATTTATGATGCTGTTTGCATTATTGAATTTTCGAGTAGGAGGAAATAAATCTTAAGACTCATTAGAACTAAAAGGGGTGAGCGGCTTAAATAGTTAACTGAGAAAACAAATATCAATATAATTTATCTTTGTCCCTTTTTTAAACTTACATTGTTGCAGAAAATTATTAGATTTTTTTAAATGATATTATTAATATGATATCAGGCTGAAAACAGTAAATTTTATTGATTTTTTATGTACAAGCGTAAAATTAAAATAACTTAACTTTGTAACAGAAACGTTCACATGCTGCAATTGCAAAAAGGGCTGTAAAATATTTTCCATCGATAGCTACATAAAAATGTGAAAAAGTAATAATGGATTATAATAATAATATACAGTGGTACCTCGAGATACGAATTTAATTCGTTCCGGGATCATCGTCGTATGTCAAAACAATCGTATCTCAAAGCAATTTTTCCCATAAAATTCCATACAAACTGCCATTAATCCGTTCCAGCCCCTCAAAAAGTCTTAGCAAAAAAAAAATTGGGAATAATAAATAAACTATTAATAACGCACATAATAAATATTTATTGATTATTGTTTGATTTTTATATATACATAATTCTGGCGCAAAATTCTAGTAGTGACCTTCCATAAAAATTAGCATTCATCTATAAAATTATCGCGTATAAAAATTAGTATCTCAAATTTTCGTCGAGGTAGAAATCTTCGAATATTATTCGTCGTATCTCAAAACATTCGTATGTCAGGGTGTTCATATGTCAAGGTACTACTGTATTTTAAAATAAAAAAAGCAAATGGGAATACAATCTTGCAATGAATATCAGTTGTAAATCATGTGCCGCCATCGAACTAATTGTAAGTCTACATGTAATTATTATTTAAAAAATATATTAGAGAAATGTTTGTGTTATCATTAGTGATAGTAAAGTAAGACATAAGCAGAAATGTTAATATTGTACTTTGAAAGCATGTCTTCATTGAGACGAACATAAGTAGATTTTACTAGAGTAGGAAACGTGCATGAACCATTCCTAGAATTTCCTTTGCTGATCTTACACTTAACTTTATACTATTCCTACCTTGGAAACTCGTACAATAAAAATGTTTGTTCTATTTGTGAACTAAACGTGCACAAATTATATGATGTTAAATGAAAAATAACAAGAGATGTAAACAAACAAGAAACGCCTGTAATATTCGTCTAAAAAACGTGCATCGAAAAGATTACAATCTCAGAAATGTTTACAATCCGCTTACGTTTTTCTCATATTGAGTGAAGAGGCTTATAAATTTTCCGAGGGTGTGTAAAGTATGAATATGGAGGCTGTGTATATTTCAACGTTAAGGGGATGGTTCATCCCTCATTGAAATGGAAACATACGGCGAGGTGGCTTTTCTCCATTAAGAAGTACACGTTTTATTATAAAAACAAAACGTTATAAGCAATATCATACTATGGGATTGGATAAAATCACAATAAAATGAATACATACGAAGTATAATATATATTAATGTAAGTGAGGGTCGTGAAATAGAACCTGAAGGGAGAAACACGTCCTATGGTGATGGACTGACCTTATCAGGTAGACAGCTTTGGTCGCTTACACTACTGTTTTGGTAGATTCTGGCAAGCATTAAAGAGATAAATGTTCAAATACAACTAAAACAAGCCTTTATAATATAATATTTCGTTAGAGATCTGTCTGTCTATTGTGAGTGATGTTTTGAATTATTTTGTTTGGAGAATTAATTATATGCGTGAATGCTCAAAGTCTTAATAAAATTTATAAATTCAATCAAATAACCGCTGAAGTTTTACCCTTTGAATAAATATTTAATTAGAAACCACGAAAATTATTTTATTTTGCCCTTATGAATGATTTATTTATTCGTTTTAGAAAATTAATATATTTCAAATTAAAAATAAATTTCGATACAATAAAAGTACTTCATATCAATCATTCAATTCAAAACACATATTAACCCAAAATCCTGTTATTTGCTTTTTTTATATAAAATACAATGTGTGTATTATTTTTAATTAAATTAATTGGATTAACAATTATATTTTTATTGATATCTATTACATATATTTATATTGATTATTATTACATTCCCATATTTGTATATATATTCCCATATTGCATCTCATTATTTGTTCTTATCATATTCATATCATATATATATATATATATATATATATATATATATATATATATATATATATATTTATATATATATATATTTATATATATATATATATATATATATATATATATTTATATATATATATATATATATATATATATATATTTATATATATATATATTTATATATATATATATATATATATATATATATATATATATATAAATCTGTCATTAATTTGAAGTTGACACCCAAACAATGCGTCAAAAATTAAATATCCTCAGCCAGGAAATTGGGTCTTTAACGAAATACAAACAAATAAAGTTGTCAGAGACATTCGATAAATTATTCAAGAAAGCGACAAAACATTAAGACTTTTGGGACGAGAGATCATTTATACTGAAATCATCGATCTTTTCAAAATATTTTAATGCATTAAATTTTGAATACAATCATAATAATGTATTATTTTCAAAGTCAACAAATTAATATAACAACATCAAAAGGGAATCATAATCCTCTCAGGTGGAAATGGGGTACAAAAGTTGTACGCTGAATTTTCCTGTAATATTAAAAGCAAGACATCTTTATTTCTAAGAATGTAATTTTCAATTAACTGGGCTATATTTTGAATTATTATATCGAAATACAAAAAAAACCCATTCCAGACGAGTCGAGCACGTGTTGTATTCGAAGCGATCTTAATACACGTGTCGTTTTTTTTTCAGCTGAAACTGGAAAAGTATGATATTTTCAATTGTATGTGAATGTAATATTAACAAGTGATAATTTGGTCACGCTTGACCACGAAGTCACGTACTTTACTGATGGTGGACTAGACCCATTTCACTTGGACACTCTTTCTGCATGAACACCAACAAAAGATCAAAATGTTATTAAATAATAAACTAGAATTAACTCCTATTAGTAAACATTGATAGATAATGCTTTATCCATATCGTATTGTTTGATTAAAAGCTTCTAAAGTATAAGAGGAAACGTGAGCGTCTCAAATCAAACCAAATAGTATGAAAGAAACATATCTAATATCCTAAATTTTAAGCCTAATATTTTTGTTGATAAATTCATCTTTTATGATTTGGAAAATATTCTTTAATTATACAAAAACATAAATAAAACATTACTTGCCGTGACAATGCCCTAATATTAATAGCTGCTTATGGGTAGACCTAATTGGGATTTGAAAGAAATCATATAGTAAATTGGCGACTATTCTATAACTAGGGTAATTTTAATTGAAATATTTGTTATGTTCTGTTTGGGTTTTTAATAGGGATGCTCTTTTTTGAGATTTGACTTAAAGTTATTTATTTTTCTATCGGAAGAAAAAGAAGTTTGAATTTTTAAAGTAAATAAATAAAATATGATGACAACAATCATCACAAGATTTAAAAGCTGAGATATATCGATACCATCGATATATCTCGCACACGACGCAGGAAATACAACTGCATGTTTAAATATCAAGATGGCGGACCAAGCAGACGAGTTTGACTGAAGCAACACTAAAAATCAGACTCGTTTACTTGGACCACGAGCTTTATATATACATTTATCGTACAGGATGTACCCAATTTTGATAAAAAATAAATAAGAAATAAATTTTTTTTTTGAGAAAATAATCTCAATTAGTTAATAATATATTTATATATTATTGTGACCTCTGGGATTCCGATATAAAGTTGTTTTGAGGTTGTAGAGGCGTGATGTTAGAGTTAGTTGAGAACCACGAACAGTTTAGTATAACTTTACTTCCATGACACATTATTTAAGATGCCAATTAATACTAAAACCACGTCTCCTGAAACTCTAATTACTATTTTTGTCAATGGGATAAGTTTTACAAGTCGTCTTCCGGGGTATATAAATAATTGGGGGAACTTTCGCTAGTTTCATTCACCAATATATATATATATATATATATATATATATATATATATATATATATATATATATATATATATATATATATATATATATATATATATCTATTAATCGGTATTTATCTAAGCCAGTCGAAGTAGTAAGTATAGGGTGGAATTTTATTTAGTAAAAATATTAATTAAGGTCGTAAAGTATAATAATTCTTTTTTAATTGTAATATATAATATTAATTTAAACCATTTTTTTTTCAATAAATAAAATATTGAGGTTGTTTTCAGGCAGTGCTGAAAAGTTGTAGTATTGATGGCATGGCCTCCATCTTCCTATACTCTTCAAACACCCCATACAATATTGATTGATCCTCTACAGACAAACACAGCCCTTATTTAAATAGAAATTCAATGCAAATAATCCATTGCCGAATATGACGAAACTTAATATCGCCAATTTGTTCAAAAGAATAAACACCGATCAAATTAAATTCTACATACTATATTGATTTAATTTTTTTTTAATTTAAAAGTATAGTTTTAGGTAGTGAAGAATTTACTTGAATTATTTTACCATTGGTTTAATGCCACATTAAAATGTTAAACACAGTTTAAGTTTTATACAAATGTATTTATTTATTTCAAGAAATTGTCAACCAATAGTCGCCAAGTAGACAGTTAATATTATAATATAATTAATATAAATAAATAAATATCTACAAATTTATGAGATACAAAAATATTACCTCAGGGGATAAGGTATGGCTACAAATTCTGTGGTTATGGGTTCGGATCCCGCTCAAATTAATTTTTTCTTTAATTGATTTGATCGGTTATTACGACTGGGAGATCGGGAATAATATTAATAAAATCCGGATCGATCGTCTTGTTGAAAATTTACTCTGATTTCCTGGATTGTTGTAAGTTGTGGAAAATTGTAAGAACCCTCTCCAAAACCCCTTGGGGCGTTTAAAAAATCCAAATTCTACGATTAGTCAACGATACATTGTTAAAATAGTGGTTATTTTTAATTTTAAAGGAGTTGTTAGAATCAGATTAAATATATAAATAGGCCATATCTTTTACGCATCTATCTTACGGTTTTTCACGTCTGTAATTTATAGCAGAAGGTCTTAAATACGGTAAAATTTATAGAGTTAACCATTTCAAGGGGATCTAATGGGCCCATTTTGCCAGATGATAGTAAGACTTCTTAACATAGTGTCAGCCTAAAACGATCAAGGTAAGGTTTTATACGTTTGATAATGTACAATGTGCTAAATTGATTTATGACGAATGAGCAGCTCGTCAGTTTCTTTGATCACCGTTTATATGGTAATGGCTTAGTGAAGAAGTGAAGCATTCAAGCGGCGTAATAATTAAAGGAGGACAATTAAGATTGGTTAGATCAAAGAGTGCATTCATTGCGGCTGAAGAAGTGGTGTGTTTTTGTTAGGTTTCCCAGTGTTTGGTCGGTAAGAAGAAATGACAAACAATTCAGAATTGTTAGAATGAATGATGCAGGCAAACAGAGACTATGTGAGAGTTTGCTCGTTGAATAACTCATGAGAGACTTAATGGGGACTCTGCACGCCACGTGCCTGCCTTTCTAGCTTTTACAAAAATTACACACTTGCCCCTGCATTCACAATACCAAAATAAATATGTTTAATATCATCATCATTCATCCTATTCTTGTTATATCGCACCCGTTACGGAATACTGTCATAAGGTTCAAAAATCGTATTTTTTATTACTAATCAAGCTGCAGCGATTAGTCCAAGTGTCATATATCTACCTCGCTTAGTTTTTGCGTGGCACTTCTGTGTTACTTTGGTTATTTGTACTTTTTGCATGTTTTTTGATGTTTCCAATCAGTAAGACTGTCATAAGCAGAGTCCGCCAAATGCCATTTTGCCATTTAATGCAAATTTTGGAAATTAATTTGTGTTTTTTATGCATAGAGTCAATGCACATGTATTCAGGACAAACTTTCACTTAGTAGAAATTTTACATATCTTTATATATATATATATATATATATATATATATATATATATATATATATATATATATATATATATATATATATATATATATACTTTATTTACATTCTATTAATGCATTTTGTACAAACATTTTTTTTTAATTATAGTATTATTTATTTTTATATATATATGTACATTTCATTTTTGTTTACCTTTTTTATTACTATTGTTTTTTCTATAAAAAATCTAAAGCTGGGAGTTTTTATGGAAAAAAAAACACCAAGAATGTGACCCAAATTGTAATTATGCATAATCAATTTATTATGCATAAGTTTTTAAATGATTGATAGAACAATACATCTTTTGAAATTAGTCATTTTAGTGTAATGTTTTTTACTCAAATCTCCTGTAAAATAATGTTTTGATGTCCTTATTAATGTCCTCGTGGTATTTTATAACGGGTGCGATATCTGAAAAAAAACTTTATAAATAAAAACTATACAAAACGTGGCATGAGATTAAATACTAATTTCAATACAGCTTATTTCCAGGTAATTGGTGTATTAGTGAAGGATCTATTCTACAAAATACACACTTGTATGTGCAATGTATTAAGTTTCCGATTCACCTTTGTGGTGAAAAGGATCATCCAACAGATCAAATGGAAACAATACAATTGGCAACTACACGAGTAATGTGAGACTTATAGGATAATTAGAGATCTTACATTTGGTGGCTTTCATACATAACTAATTAAAATTCTAATGCTAATATTGTATGTTGTCATTTTAGACGTATTTATTATTATTTTATAACATTTATCGCATGCATTTTGAGAAAAAGCTTTTCTTATAAACTGACGATTGCTGCATTATCATCAGTGCGACTTGGGATCTCCCGTAATGCTCTAGTGGTACTGCAGCATGCTTTGTTAATATATTTATAAATAAATAAACAAATCAATAATATTTTTCATGAACATAATCATAAAATTATCTCCATCTACTAGTAATATTCAAACCCATTAATTAAATAAAAAGTACATTTAAGATGTTTTTTTTTAATTTTAAAATTGAAAGATTTTAAAAATAATCCTATGATATAACACATTTAGTAAATATGTTCAATAATTGAATATTTTTAAATATTTGGGATAAGCTTGTTCTAATCAATGTCTTAATTGCAAATAAAGGAAATGTGTGGATGTGTTTGGAATACAGCGTTAATCTGAATAATTTAAAAATCGCACATTTATTAATATTACCAAAAATCAATTTGGTATCGAAGGTATCGAAATACGCGTCCCATTGAAATAGCGATCAAATAATATATCGAGTGTGGGTTGTAGACATGTGGGGGATGTTTATTTTAATAAGAATTAAACGGTCGGCACGTGTAAGGCTCTTTATATTATGACAAGCACACACAATCTTTACGAGGACATATTTAAATTAATATAGAGGAATCGCTCATAATGGTATCGTGAAGCAAACCGTATGATTCGCAGCCCTTTGATAGAAACCTCTTCAAAGAGAAGACTCCTTACTAATGGTACCCATTACCATCTCATTCACATCAGTTACCCTTAATACCCCCTGCAAATTAATCATTTACAATAAATCGAAGGTATTTTAACTACATATTATATATTTATCACAAAATATGGAATTTCATATTGATAATATCATATATAACACTTATTGTATTCGAATACTGCGAAAAAAAATTCAATAGTTTCTTACAGACAAAGGTTTATTATCACATTCTAGATTTAAACAATTTTTATCCGAATTATTCTATTTTCACTATTAAATACTTTTAATATCAATAACAGAAATGGTATTTTTATTAAATTATAATACTATTTATAAAGTATAGATTATATAAATGAATGGATTAATAATTTTTTCCCTATAAGTAAATCATATCACGTATGATTTTTTTGTTTTCTAGATACAATTACGTGTTAATTCATTTGTTTTATCTTAACTATTTGGTATTATTTATACAGGTCACTGATAGAGCGGTTCTTATAATCTTACAATCCAGGAAATCAGAGTAAACCTGGATAAAGACGATCGGTCGCGAATTTATTAATATTATTCCCGATCTCCCAATAATAACCGATCAATTTTTTTTTTTACTTGAGCGGGATTTGAACCCATGACCACAATATTTGAAACCAAATGTCTTATCCCTGAGACATTAAGCGGGTTTTTACGTTTTATTATTCATGTTTCAAAAATATCCATAAACTTATTCTTGTATTACTTAAAAGTCTTCTTTGCTAATTTTGTATCTCTGTTATTTTATATTTTCAAATATCTTACATAGTTTTTGTAAAATTGATTAATCAATCACCGAAGGAAATTTCCCAACCAACAAAGCGTCGATAATTTTATTAAAAATTAGTATCCCCAAATCATAAGACAACTGTTACAATTTATTAATTATTTTTAGATCACTATTTTAATCTTATTTATTTATGTGATGACCTGACCTATTTAGTAGCATTAGTAATTTAATAATAATTATTAGCGAGCTCTATATTTTCGACCTGCGATAATTAAAGAGACGTAAATTACTTGAAATCTGATATAAATTAAATTGCATGAAACCCCATTATTAATCGGCACAACAAGAAGTGAATAATGAGAGAATTTACTCCGACCGCTTTGATAATATTATTTTCCAGAAACCTTTCTCATCTCTCCATCTACGTACAAATAATAATTCCATCGTTTAATTTCCCCCTTTCTTTTTAACGTCAAACTTCAAACGTCTTATATTCAACACTAGGGGAAGTATTTTTAGATTGCCTTTAAATAATTATCATGGTTTGGATTAGCATTCGAGCTTGAGGGTGAAAGATCACAGCAAAGTGCATTGTTTTTTTATGATTATTAATTCTGAAAAAAAAACACTCATTGGAAAAACTATTAGTCCATCACACTAAATATATTGAAAATAAAATCTTCATACTAAAAAAACAAAATCAAGTAAATAAAATTAGTAGGACCCAAGAATTCTTAATAATAATAAACCTAAAAAGATATTTTAGAAAAAAATTAAAATACATAAATAAAGTGAATATATAGTAGTTAACTAATGAATTTGATTTTAGTTTTATTTTAAAGACACATACTTAATTACAAGTATACATAAATTATGTTATGACCTATTAAAATAAGTAAGAGTCTATAAACTTAATATTGTACCATCTAATAATAATGTATCAAAATATTACATGTAAATTATATTTAATAAAGAAATTGTATCATAAATATATTATTTTAAAATTTTCATTTGCCTTTATAAGAAGGTCGATTTTTTATGATTGTGTGCTATTAATTAAAAATCCTTTAATATTTTGCTGGTGAAATCCTTCCGATAAGAGAATAGAATTAAATACAAGCGCCAATCACAGCCAAGCGCATGTGATGCA
>JAGTTH010006767.1:603016-625986 GCA_022606485.1 Agraylea sexmaculata | reverse complement strand
TTACTTCAAAACGAATCATTCATAATGAATTGAGTATTTTTTTAAATTCAATTATTTTTTATTTATATCTAAAACAACAAAAAATGAATATTTTAATTATTAATCATTGAGGGAAGTAAGAAATGATGCATTACTTATTCTCTAATAATGATATAGGTGTTATGTTGAATCCAACCTAAACCTAACCCATTGCATTTTTTTAAAAACATGTGAATTAATTAACAAAGCGGACTTTTCGATTGTATGTAGCTGAGGAGTTCTTTAAATCTGACTGCTGTTAATCCAATCCAATCCAATCCTAATGGAAGAATAAGGACTTGGTGAAATAGAGGCTGGTGAGAAGTTGAGTTTGGACTCAGCTGCTGGAGAGTTGGTGTGCTTGTTAAATTGTACACATTGTTGTTGATGAGTCAGTAATAAAGGCTTCTATACAATACAACAAACACCTGCTACCTTTCACCGATTCCTGCTAAATAAACCCCGACACAAATATATTTGATACGATAATTACGATTGTACATTTTGAGAATATTTTTTTTCGTTTTGTTTCCACCTTCAGCAGACTTTTTTCGGTCCACTATGGCAGCAAAGCTTTCTGTTTTACATGGAGCTTTTTTATAGATTTCAGCTTTCAGCAGCTTTGATATGCACAAGAGAATATATGTGTGTGTGTATATTTTCAGGTAATTATGCCCATGTTGTTTGTGATGTTCGAGGCTTATTAAGGCTCTACGATTTTCAATGCGCTTTATAATACTGAACAATACAATTAAATTAAAATTCCATGTTAATATCTACATACCTTCTTTATAACAATTAATTGATTATACTTAATTAAAAATAAAACTTCGAGAAGATAATTTCTTCAATATAAACTACCTAAGGATAGTTTTTGGTAACCTGTATGCATAAAATATCGACTTCATATTAAATTTGTTTTTCTATCGGTCTAATTAATTTATTGGAAGGCATCTTCAGAGGCATGTGACTAAAAAAATAAAATATTTTAGAAATTACTTTTAAAAAAATCTTTAATACGAAATTCCACCCAAAAGTTAAAGATGTACTTCCAATGTTTGTATGGCATTATTTAATTTTATGAATAATTATGAATTAATTTATATAATCAATACCTTCCAGATGTAATGGGGGGTTTTATATTTATTTAATATTTTACTTGGATGATCATTTTATTATCTGGTGATTATTCCATTTAAGTAGTTTATTTAAGCGCGTAGAAACAAGTAAGTTACATATTTACTGAATTAAGATGCATCTATGCATATTGATTTGAATAAATTAATGGTTTTACACCTTTAAAATTTAATAAAAATGATATATGGAGGTCATTAATTCAACAAATAAAATAAATTTAAATGATTTGCTTTCAGATTGAATTTGAGTATTTTTCCCTTGAAAGTACAGCTCACGTTCATCGAGAGGCTCGGATGTTCTCCATCATTTAGCGATTTATAATTTATATAGCTTTTTCATTGTTGAGTAAGCTGGTCTAAAGTACACGTGTACATTATGGAAATATGATATATTCATGACAGCTTTTATATCTGAAAGCACACACGCTGTATGTAGTGCTTTAAAACCTCAAAAGCTCTTTTCAGACGCATTTGTAAAACAAACACACGTCGAATACTTGTCTCTCTCTCACTAATACGTTTCGGAAAAACAACTTATATGTAATAGAAAAATATTACTTTCATTTATGCAGGTATATATTATATTGATGGTGAAAAGCAATCAGGTAGTTTTCCACGTCAATGATCGTTGGATCGTTCATTGAAACGTGTACTGTTTTATTATATGTACTCGTCAAACGACCGTTTTAATTACAAGACGTAACTTTTTAACGTGGCATTTAGATTGAAATGCTTCCATACAAAAGGACATTTATTTGCTATTATACCTTTTGAATAATAATTGCTGAAATTATTTATCATAACAGTAAATATTACTTATTCTGCAATTCGTATTTATAAATAGATTGTATTCAATCAACATCCAAAGTCATGTTTTATATAAATATACTAGTTAAAATTTTAATATATAATGTGTTAATCTTATAAGTCAAGATATTTATCCATTTTAAAACTCAGTATAAATTTAATATATAATTTCTATGGAATCTATACAAATTTCCAATAATAAGGGTTAAATATTTATTCATTTATTTATATATAAATACAAATTATATTAATGTATCAGACTGCAGTATCACAAAGAAATACAAGTAATAAAAAAAATAATAAGAGAAGAAGAAAAACATATAATATAATATATGGTACAATGTTTATCTAAAAAAATATTTATGTAATTTAAGTAAAAATATGTGATAATACGCTCTCCGTTAACATCTCTAAATCTGTGATATTTGAATTATGCTTTAAATTCCAATAACAACGCAATGTAAAAAATATATAAGTATTATATAAAAAAAAGTAAAGAAAAAAAACAAGGAAAGAAGAAAAACATAAAAAAATGGTACAAGGTGAAGATAAAAATACATTAATAAAATATAAGTAAAAAAGTAGGAAAAAATATTTATCTTATTTAATTGCATTTAGACGCTCGTAAGAGCTTTTTTTTACCGACATAACAACAATAAAAAGTACAAATATCAAAACACAAAGTACAATGTGTATATAAATAATTTATATAAAATAAAATATAGATTCTTATGTTTACTTAATAAAATTATGTTCTGTATGACATGTGATTTTTGACATCCAAATTTCTCCAAAATCAATTATAAAATGCATTGTTTTTGTGTTGTTGGCTTAAAATATATTTATGATAAAATAATGTTGACCTAATTTAGTTAATTTATATGAGATGGGATTGGAATTAATGTACCCCTTAAGTCTTGCAGTAGTATAGTTTTGCATGGCAATAAGTTAATTAGTCGAATTAACAAATAATGCACAATTTATAAACTAATTTGGGAATAGTCATAAAATGAATGTTTTTGATATTTATCTATGTATGTGTTGGGTTTGGATGTCACTATTTGAATATGCTGTGATTAAATTTATAATTCTAATATATTGTACTGAGAAGTGAGAGAAAGGGGTGGTTTTTTCATTGATGGGAGGAGGATGTTGTTATGGTGGTGTTAGTAGGCTGTGAACAATACGTGTGAAGCGCTAATCTCTTTGCCGATAACGTGTGTGTAAACAGAGAAGGTTGTATGTATGTATTATATAATATATGGTGGATGGAGGAGATGGTCCTGTGGGGTTGATGAACAATGGCCGCCCTCCTTGTGGCGCCATTATGCCGATAAGAAGCTGCCTGAAAATTAATACATCATTATGTCAGTGCCACTACCACCCATACTACCCCCGCTGCTACTATTCACTCTTGTTTATATCTCATATGCATCCCTTAGCCACTTTTTATACATCTATATATTCGCGGAACCAGGGCGAAAGTGTCCGCGACACATATCACTAAAGACACTCTTAATATATTAATCATATATATATCGTGACGCCTTTCCTATTGGCGGGAGTCCCTTTATAAGGGGTTGGCCAGGCCTTTACGGGAGAATATAGGTTTCCCAGGCCACCACACAGCAATGAGTACTTAAGATCTAGTTTGCTAAGCTTGATCTACCAAGTGACTCCGGTGCCGTGAATCGAACCCGGGAGTCTTCACTCACGAATCCGTTACACTAACCACTGGGCCACAAGGCGGCTCTATATAAACATATAATGAGAGGAATATTAAGAATGAGAGAATCTAAAGCTCTTTGACCTAAATATATGTATATAATTTACAATTTCTTTATTATGCATAAGTTTTTACAATAATTGATGGAACAATACATCTTTGAAAATAGTCTTAGGTGTATAGAATATATAAATCTTTTTACCTATAACTAACATGAGCATGTTTTATTTAATTTTGATATCTATAATAGTATTTAATTATACAAATATGAATATTAATAAATAATAACAAAAATAAAAGCAACATTAACAAAACAATTACAAAATATAATGCTTAAAAACTAAATAACAGTTTGTTTGGGTAAAACCAATTTGAGTTGAGTGGATTATTACAAATTAACATTTTATTTTTAAAAAGGAAGTTTTGGAAGTCCATTGGTAAAATGAACTTACGTATCCTTATTCAATTTAACCCTAAATAATACAAAAAATAATAAAAAAAATAATAAGATTTTTCCAAATATCAAAGACTTTCAGATTCTCTCATTTTTAATCAATAAAATGAGATCATCTCGAATTTCTCTTTGAAATTTTTAGAATGACAGAATAATAAAAACCATCAAAATATTTCCTTTTTTCAATGGGTTAGAAAATATGAAGCATTGCTGCAAATTCTATAGTCAAAAACTCGAATAATTTCCAAATTAAAAAAATTATCAATAATTGTTTTTTAATGAATGGGGAATATTATTAAATAGTAAATTGCTTCGATATACTCTTATTTTCTGGATCGTAAAGTATATAAATAAAATTGAACCAAATAAAACGAAACGTCTCATCGAAAAATACACCCACCCTTAAATGGGAATTACATATTAATATACCTTCAATTGTGACAAAATTAATTGGAAGTACGTACAAGGGTTCGGAAACACATTTAAAGTTACCCAATATAGTTGGTTAAAGTAAAAGGAAACGGAGAGTGAGTTTGGAGAGAGGGGCGATTTCCTAAAACTGCCATATTTGTTAGATTAACGATCGGTCTGTGGATATGGGGGTGTAATTAATGCAGGTTCAGGACGTGGGACTACCCTTGATGGCCAAGACCATCCCTCTCATATACAACTCCACCCCCCCCAGCCACCCTACAATACGATACAGACACGAATAAGTGTTATTAAGAACTTCGGAGGGAATATACCTTCGGACAATAACGATATTTTAAATATATTAATATTTTCATAAATTTTTCACAGTGTACAATGCTGGCAGTCATTCATTAATTAGAATGTGTTGAGTTTAATTCAAATTAATTATTACAAGGGTTACGGTGTAAATGTTGAACATTTCACGATAACAGCCCTTAATTGGACCAAGTGACGACTATCGGCGATTTAGATAGTGGACAACACCATCACCCACCCCTATGTACAGCCATATGTCATTAAAGGGGTGAATTTCAATATGTACCTATATAGTAACTCTATTTATGTATTTATTAATTATTTGTTGCTTATTGTTGTTATTATTTATAAATATTACCTCTTTTATCAAATAAAAATGTTATTAAAATTCTCATGTTAGTTATAGGTAAAAAAAATATACTCAAGGTGTTTTTATAATCAAAGTATGTAAAATTAAGAAATTGATATATATATGATATATATATATATATATATATATATATATATATATATATATATATATATATATATATATATATATACCTATATATATATATATATATATATATATATACCTGCCATTCTAATAATAAATGATTTTATTTTGAATTCAAGCATCCATCCAAATATTTAATAGTTTATTGTCATCTTTCGGAACAATCTGAAACAAAAATGTTTAAAAAACATGATATTGTAATAAGAAAATAATTGAATATTTTTATTGTTTGAATGGTTTTGGTATAGCCAGCGAAATAGCTCAATGGATAAGACTCATGATACAAATTATGTGGCCATGGGTTCAAATCCCGCTCAACACAAAAAAAATAATGATTTGATTGGCCATTATGATTGGGAGATCGAGAATAATATTAAAATAATCCCGATCGATCTACTCTGATTTTCTGTATTGTAAGGTAAATACTGATTATTAAGTCGGTGTTCTGTGTAACTAGTAATAGTTAAGATCACCGACAGACAATTAATTAACGCGTTGTTGTGTCTAAAAATATTCTCAAAAAAAGCTTTTTGAGGCGTAATTAAATAAATGAATAAAAATTTATATTTATTTACATTTTAACAATATTTAATAGAATAACGGATGTCATTGTTTCAGATACATATAATGTGAGGGGAGGTTTTAATCTACACATACACATGCATAAAATGTCATGTCCTTATTCAGACGAACAACCCCTTTGATAGCCCCTACTTTGACCGTCGGACACTACAACCCATTTCAAAGGGTGCAAATTTATACATAGTACTCGTAGACTGTATATAGTAATATTAAATAAAATGAGTCTAGCTAATAAGAATACAGACTTATCGATTGGTCGTTTATAAATTGAGATGCCCTGAGAAGAGGCGTATAGTCCACAGGGAAGAGTTGAGCTAAGTGAGTATAGAAGTGGAGTTAGTTTAGGTACTAGTGTTAGGAATAGAAGTACTAGTAAGACTAGCAATAGTAGGTAGTAGCTCTAGTATCGTGACCGTTCTACTAGCCACACCCTGCATTTGACAACTACATTTACAAGTATACTATTGTTTGAACCATCTGTACTCAGTGTCTACTGCACTCACATACAACTTGTGGACAATGCACGAGCTAAATCATTAATAAAATCAACGTTTTATAATTATTTATTAAACCTTACTGCATATATATATATATATATATATATATATATATATATATATATATATATATATATATATATATATATATAGTCAATCAAGATTTCTTGTGAATTGTGTCTTTTTCATAGTTTCATTACATTAAAGAGTATCCATATTCTTTATTGTTTTACTATGATACATTTTATGTATGATACATATGCGAGTACACTAATTCTACCAAGATCTAGTCTAAAAATCAACCCTCAGTATCTTATTCCTGACTAAATTTGACGTATTTATGTTTATATGAAAATGCTATTCATTTCCATGATTGACTCTTAGAAATAATAATAATAATGAAAATCACATAAACATTGAAAAGGGTATATTTTTGTTATTCAAATTATTCAAATCAATACTAATGCCTTAATGCATTCCATTATATGGGAATTGATTTTTATCTTATGTTTTGATATATTTTTCAAGGCGGTAGATATATACATAGAACGGTGAATGGAATCCACTGAAACTGAAATTACCCTCTGTATTACATATTTTTATAAAGTAATGATAAATATTTTTAGCCGCCTTGTGGCCCAGTGGTTAGTGTAACGGATTCGTGAGTGAAGACTCCCGGGTTCGATTCAAGGCACCGGAGTCACTTGGTAGATCTAGCTTAGCAAACTAGATCTTAAGTACTCATTGCTGTGTGGTGGCCTGGGAAACCATCTCTACTATATTCTCGCGTAAAGGCCAAGGTGGCCTGGCCAACCCCTTATAAAGGGACTCCCGTCAATAGGGAAGGAGTCACGATATATAATGATAAATATTTATCAAACTGGAGGAAATAATTTACAAAGTACTAATTTGTGTATGTGGACGAATTTTTTTATGAATATTTTTATTTCAGGGGTAGTTGGAAGTTTTCCCTGTATGCAGGGCGAGATTGTTTAGTGTGGTGTTTGTTGATGATGATAGATGTGAAGATAGAGGTTATAGTAGTTAGGGGTAGAAGGAAGGAGTGGACTAGCGTTGATTACTTCTCGAAGGCGTCACACAGAGGCGCCGGCTGCGGTAGCCCTCTTCTCACCAAAACCACCCCTAAAACTTGAGAACATCATATACGAGAATACCACCCCCACACACTACACACACCCTCTTAATAAATATACAACCTAACATATCTAATTATGAATAAAAAAAAATCGTAGTGAATATTAAAAATGATGATATTAGTCTAATTAAATAGGCTGATAATACACGGGTTTGAATCTGCATCCCTCTGCTAGCAATATATTTTCATATTACAGACATACTATTTATTAGAGATATACCTAAAAAATATGTAATAAATTATCATGTGAAAACATTAGAAAACTCTTATAATTGAGTGGATTTTAGAATTTTTTCCTATAAATTATAATGTATCAAAACATAAATCATCATAAAGTATGAATACATTGTATGTAAATTATATTTAATAAAAAAAATGTAAAACATATCTTATAAATGTGGAAAAAAACATATAATTTTATATAAAATAATGCCATAACCAATCTCAATATAACAAATTCGTCGAAACAAGGAAATTTTTCAATTCCTCTTGACAATCCAATTGACCCCTATATTAATTTCACCTCTATATAGCAAAGTTTTTTCAATAAATATTGACAAAAAATTTTCGTCGTTCGTTTTGTCTATTTTCAAAATCTATATATCGAAGTTTAAAGTTCTTAACAATATCTTGTCTTGAATAATATATAGGAAAGCAAAAGGATATTTGACAAGAGTAGTACTGTCTAAACTTGCAACTTCTTAGATAATGCCGTCATTTTTTATTTTTTTATTTACGTACTATAAAATTAAAAATTCACAATAAGCAGTTTCTATTCTCGATTTATTCTGATAAATATGACGTTTGACGTTTTTGTAAATTGTATGTACCTCTTTATCATATTCGAATATAAAGGAAATATATATGTAAAATGATTAATTTTGAAGTTTGCTCTAAAAAACTTTGATATAATAAAGTTTTTTCTCATTCCCCTAGAGCTTTGTTACATCGAGGTTATACTGTATATGTTAATTTTATATATTATATTTGAATATTTTCTTTAAATAAATAAATAGTGGACTTATTGTTGTAAATAATATATATGTTGTTTCAGCAAAATTATTATCAAAATAAGTGAGTTTAAAGGATGGCTCATTATTTTGGTTGAAAGTATAATTTTACTTAATCATCCTAAATCTACATAATAAAATACTTAAAATTTAATTATTTTGGACATACATTATATTAAATTTAATATATTGTTGTGTGTAAATAAGGCTACAAAGGCACAATATTCCTAATGAAACACGTCCCAGTTTGGTAATTTCAGGATAGGCCCACATCTATTACATATTTATACTTATCATGGTCCATGGGGCTATTACTATATTATATATATATATATATATATATATATATATATATATATATATAGTTTGGTAACCTTTCCTTTTCAGATACAAATGTCGTCGTTGAAAACCCACACCCTCCTTTATACCAAAGCTAACCCGAAAGGGTCAGGGTAGCTAAATTGTCGGACCTTCCTCTTAATTCATACTTTATGGAGGGACACTCATAATTGAACCTGCACACCGAATTAGACCCAAAGATAATATACTCAGTGCGATTTTACCCCCAGGGCTCCGTATTAACTACTTCTTTAACATAACACCCCCTTTGAAAAGAGGAGGAGGAGGAAAATTTCCAAAAAAATATTATAATAATAATTCTTTAGTTGGCTTACAATATAATTTCGTTTGGTTCTGGGATCAATAATTTAAACTAAAATGATTTAATTCATGAAATTTAAATCGTCTGTATGTATACTTAAGGTTAGGTGAAAACTTTAGAACAAACATCAATCGGCTGGCAACCCTTCCGAGGAGTCCAGAGGGTGTGGCAGAGCAGACCGGTCCCTTTTGGGAATTAAAAGGGCAGAAACTAAGTGAAGAAGGAAAGAGGAATTTATCACTACGATTACAAAGGTCTCAACCGTTGTTATCGTGTCGCCATTAAGATATGTAGTTGGAGCACATAACCACTAAAATATTTAACACTTATTCCGACCACCATTATTTCAAATAGCTGACCCATATATAATACCAACCACCATGGAAATGTAATTATACTGGAATTCCTTGATTTTATTCCTATACATCATATTATTCGTATCCCCCTTGTGTGGTTATATGCTTTTATTCTAAACAATTAAAAGTATACAGGACAATCGAGAAATAATAAGTGGGAAAGCTTCTGCCTGTTTTTTTAAATGTTCATTTCCACAAATGAATAAATAATATCGGTTGTTCACTGTTATAATATTTAACCCTAAATTTTGCTTAAATAGAATGATACAAAATTTATCATTGAAAAATTTATATTTTATAAAATTTGAAAGATTAGAATCATATTTTAGCAATCCGGGTTTAAAAAATTAACCCACTCTATAACTTTTTTAAAGTAAATTTGTGTCAATATAAAAGTAATCAATTACCTAATTTCGAATATTATATAAAAAATCATTATTGCAATAATTGAGTGAAAACTAATAAAATTTGGCAAAATAATTCACTTTCAAGGATGTAGGAATCAGATTGAATCTGGCTTGAGACAATCATGTGGGATTTTATGATCGCTAATAAAATTTTTAAGACTTTTTATTTACACAACTGCACCTTTATTAAACAATTAATTTTTAAATGGCAAAATAAAAACAATGAAAATACTCATGAATCACGCTTCATGAAGATAATTTCTCACACTTCTTATGGTTATATTTGAAATATTATTCAGCAATGTGTTTAGCATTCATCTCGCTTCAGAATGGATGAGTATAAAAGCAAGGGTTGGTGGTTTTTTCGAACCTACGTCAGATAAATTATTAAAGCGGTCCAAACACAGAGAGATCAAAGATCGGGTCAAGGGAGGTCTGAGGCCACCCCTAATTCCGAGGGATGCTGTGCATGTGGACCTTCTCTATTATGAATGACCATGTCGAGTGAAGGGTCGATCATGTACCACAGGTCTTAGGGTCAATCCATTTATCTGCTTAACATAACAGGAACCTGGACCAGCCCTTGGCCCAGAAGCTGCATCCTAAAACTAGTATTTACCCCATCATACGCGACAGGTACTTTATTCATCTCAATTACCTTGACATAATATCAAGAGCAGTCATAATATTATTCAATAGAAAAACCTGTTTCACGACAAATTGATTAAATTTATTATTTAGGGGTTAAATTTGTTTTTTATTTCCAATATCAGCCTTCATGAATTTTAATATTTTTAAATGTTACTTTAGGGGTGGAATTTTGTACTTTATTGGAAATATACTTTATTGGGTGTGAACATATTAAAAAGAATTATTATTTATTTTAAAAAATATACAAAAAAAATGTGGCATATTTTCTATGTACTTTTTTGACTGGGAACATATCGCCTGCTCCAACGAATAATATCGTAAGTGCAAAAAAAATCTGTGTGCTCTTAAGTCGTTATGGAACTGAGCCACATATTCAATCTGGTAACACTGCCTGCCACGTGTCACTCGGTTTAATTATTATTTATAGCATATAACAATTTACGATTAAATACCTTCTACTGACAGAGACATGAAATGTGTAATAGATGAATCTACATTAGTTGCCGGTCAAATAGGACTATTTTACTATTTCGAAAAAGTCCCACCTAAAAGGTTAAATAATGATTGAAAAGCAACATTTTTTGACGTTTCATACATGCAATATGTGGCTCAGTTCCATAAAGACTTAAGAGCACACAGTTTTTATTTGCACTTACGATATTATACTCTGGAGCAGGCGATATTTAAATGCAAAATACTTAAACATTGCTAAGGTACTATTAATAAATTAGAATATAGAGCAAATGAATATAATATTGAAAGCTTGGGTTTTATGTATATTATATGAACTGGAATAATATTAAAATTAATTTTATGTAAATGTCCTTGGTCAGTTGATCAGGTTTGTCTATTTCATTACCTACATATGTTCGATAGATTAGTTTTTATAATTTCTGTATATTTAGTGATATTCGGCTTACAAACATGAAATTTCGTATTAATCAAAACACCGAATTTTCAATAAATAATATATACATTGTATCAATACTTCACCCACTATTTGCTGATATATTACGGGACATTTTCTCAGTAATTACTCTGTGCGGTTTACGATTGTATTACGAGTATACGAGAATAGAATTTGTATAATAGTAGTAGTGCATGTATACATATCCGGCACATCCTTTCCTGTTAATCTTTTGTTCCAGCAAGGTCCGGAACGCGTGTGTTCCGGATTCCAAGATAGGTTTCAAGAGAGGACACAATTCTCTATGTGCCGAAATTAAAAGCATTACTGTTAGTTCCATAGGTGCTAGGAATGTGAGAGGGTACTACTCTACAATAATACACCCCTTCACTATTGCACATACTATATGCCAAATCAGAATGTTTTCTAACACTTTTAAATTATCAAAAATCTTTATAAAAAAATAAACATATTTGGGTTAGGAATGTGTTTTTTTTTTCGGTCATAATATAATATAATAATTTGACATTGAAATCGAAATACCCTTACGCAGCGACTGCAAAAATATTTTTTTCAATCAATTACTACTCAAATTTATAATAAACTCAATAAATAACCATCTGTATACATTATTTATATATTTAACTTGATATCAAATAAGCAATTAGTAGTAAGATCTTGTGGCCAATGTTATAAAAAGGCATCCATCGGTTACGAATTATGTAATGATTCCATGGTCAAATAAATAGAAGTTTATTTTTCACAATCGACAATTAACTAGTACTTTTATTCGATTTTAAATTGTCAATAAATTTGTGATTATATATTACCAAAAACGATATTAAGAATAGTGTTTTTGTATAATATATTATAAATTTGACTATTTATTATTAATAAATTATTAAAGGATGTTTGTATTTATTTGGTTTCAATTAAGTTAACGTAAGTTATAATTAATTATTCACAAAATAATAATAGCTTAGGGGATTTTTTTAATTGGTTCGATCGGTTATTGCGACTGGGAGATCGGTAATAATATTCCCATCGTTCGTCTTGATCCAGGTTTACTCTGATTTCCTGTATTATAAGGTAAATACTGATTTTTAAGTCGGTGACCTGTGTAACTAGTAATTGTTAAAATCACCGCCAGACAATTAATACGTTGTTGTGTTTAAAAACCCCTCCATTCCAGAGAATAAAAAAACTGTACTATTTATTTCGTTCATAATATATATAATTATCTAAGGTGTGTGTATGTATGTATGTGGGGGTCCCTCAACCATCAGTGTTACCAGACGGAAGAATAATATTTCATATAATTATTTTATAGAGATATTTAATAACGCATTATAAATGACAATTCTCAAAAAGCAGTATTTATCGGGAGTGTTGTCATCATATGAAAACCGTATTAATTATTATATTTGTAATTTACTTTGAAAATTCAAAAATCTTCGGAATGAAAAAATAAACAACTCATTACCGTCCTATTAAAAAACCATGCAGAATATCAAAGAACATTAACAAATTGAAAATTTCAATTAAAATTATTCTAGTTGAACATATTTATCGATAAAGAATGTCCCAGACAATTAATTTTATTCAATATACTCATATTAATCGTGTTTAAAATTCGGTTTGGTTACTTTTTCACGTGTTTCGTATTCAAATTGTGTTGATTAATATGAATCCAAAAAGTTTGACGAAAATTTGAAATATGAATGTTTTCTAAGAGATCTAAGAATAATGCAAACTCACAGTAGTGAATGTATGAAGACAGGTTGTATTGTATAGTAATAGTTTGAATGTGTGACAAGGGATGACAGACCCAGTGTACTTTACATTTTAACCATAACCCGTCTCAAACCCGGACATGTTTTTACACCCTCCTCCACAAACCATTCCTATTATTTGTCTTCACCTTCCTTTACCCTCTACATACATTACTATATATAACATGGAAAAAACCTAAAGCTTTTCACTCATAAATCATCCAAAACAAATTTTGAAATAGAGTAAATTTATTTAAAAAAAAAAAATTATCGCCATATAACCAACCCATTTTCTGACAATTTCTTAAAAATTCTTTTTTGATAAAATATAAAACTTTTGGTATCCACTATTAAACTGCAACACTATAATATCCAATAACGTTACGTTATAACCAAACCTAGTCCAAGTGGGTGTGGTGCGGCGTTTTGACATATTCGAGGTCTGCAACGATTACCTTTATAATATTGCTTTACTATTATATAATTGTATTATTTGATTTAAACTCTGATATTTACACAAATTATACTATGTAAATCTATAGTGTAGACTTAAAAATAGTAATTTTATTTTATAAATATTATTAGATTTTAATATTGTCGTGTTAATATCTGAAAATTCAAATAGTATAATACATTTTACTACATCATAAAGCAATTTAATAAAAATGATGGACGTGCAGTGCTCTACAATTGTATTCTCAATCACATCCATTTGCGGTTTATTAGTTAGCATCTGTGGATTATTAAATTTGACATGTGAATTTATAGAAATAAATAATAGAAACAAAAAGAAGGTGCTAGTATTTCTACTAATTACTTGTATTTATTTATTTATTGTTTCTAAATGTGAATTCCCTAAAAATTAAAAAATCTGCTTTAATATTCTTGAGTTAAAAGACATTATTTCATTTATTCATAAAAAGAATTAATAAGCCAACCTTTCAAGCTTTTATCACATATTCTAGTGTCTATATTTTGTTAAATTTAATCTCAATGATATGAAAATAACTAAACTTTTTTATAATGATCAGAAGGCAAATTTTATTCCTAACATGCGATTTTCCTTGAGTAGACTTTATATTCTATACAAAATATAACTATACCTCAATACGTGCATATCATATAACACCGATGAATGATTGTATGGAATTAAAAGGCACTTTGGCACGATGTCAAAAAATAAAATGACACTTAAGCTAACACGATAAAGTACATAATTCAATCGCTTTGTATTACAAACCAACCGTTGACCGTTGTTGGACCGGTTTTCTTTTTTGCAAAATATACAATGAAAAGTATTCTGCAATTCTGCAATAGGGTTCTATAACGGCTGACCGTGTGTTGTTAAAGTACATATGGCTTAAAAAATTTAACCCTAAATAAATTATGTCCAAACATATATAAATTTGACTCAATGTTACTTTTCTCGAAATATACCAAATTATTATAAACGGGATAATTTACTCACATGGATGTGAAACTCTTTTGCTTATAAGGTTGTCATTTTTCTTAAATAAAATAAATAAATATTTAATCATCTACATTTCTCGCTTTTATCACATTCCAAATTATTATCCAAATAGAGATTTTTACATAAAACAGTAGTAAATTGATGAAAATAATTATAGTGACCTGATTATATTCTGGACTGAAACCGTTCATAGTAAACTGACTAAATTGATAAAAATATAGCATAATTATTTAGAAAATAAATGTAAACAATTAATTATTCTACAAAAAATATATAATAATAATTTTATATATTAAAAAACACGTTTTATAAGCAATCGAGTCTTTAATTCTATCAATTCATTTGCAAATATTTTGTGTATTAATTTTATACTCTTATTATAAGTTCAAAAAACTATTAATTATGTATTTTCAAATGACCAGTGTAATAGCTCAATGGATAAGACGCGTGACTACAAATACTGTGGTCATGGGTTCAAATCCCGGTCAAGTCAAACATTTTTAAATTGATTTGATCGGTTATTGCGACTGGGAGATCGGGAATAATATTAATATAATTCCCATCGTTCGTCTTGATCCAGGTTTACTCTGATTTCCCGTACTGTAAGGTAATTACTGATTATTAAGTCGGTGATCTGTGTAACTAGTAATAGTTAAGATCACCGACAGACAATTAATACATTGTTGTGTTTAAAAAACCCTCCATTCCAGAGAATAAAAAAACTGTACTATTTATTTCGTTCATAATATATATAATTGTCTAAAGTGTGTGTATGTATGCTTGTGCGAGTCCCTCAACCATCAGTGTTACCAGATGGAAGAATAATATTTCATATAATTATTTTACTACAATTAATACATATCTTATATCTCGAAACGGCTATTTTAATGATAATAATATTAAATTAATTTCAAAATAGAGATATTTAATAACGCATTATAAATGACAATTCTCAAAAAACAGTATTTATCAAGAGTGTTGTCATCATATGAAAACCGTATTAATTATTAAGTCGGTGACTTGTGTAACTAGTAATAGTTAAGATCACCGACAGAAAATTAACACGTTATTGTGTCTAAAAAATAAAATAAAATATCATTGATAAAAAATGTATTTATGCTCTGATCTAATTGAAACATTGATGAATGTAAATGTGTTTTTTAATTAATATCATTGGTCATCTGAGAGAAAAGTTAATAATGAATGTGTGACGCACAACGAAAGGGTTGTTTATATACATGATTACTAACACAAGTATGATTATGTATATAGAGAGCGTGACCCGCCCCTTCCCACTGCACCTACCAATTATTAAAGGGTTACCATGACTAGACTGTGACTAGTGTATACTAGTCACAATACACGAGGGAGATCCCTTCTATAGTCATGGAAAGACTGTAGTCCGGCCTGCGGCTACTATGTCTATGCAAATAATATTCAGACAGAATACCCTCGAGTAGACAACACCGGACAACTCCTTCACTAACACATTTAAATAACGACTAACGAAACGATTTAATTAAAGAGAAAAATTCAGAGCCGGTTAATTATTTACCAAAAACGTTTACAAGGAGAGAAGAAAACAAAATTTTTACTTGAAATATATATTAGTCTTTCATTGTAATAATATCGAGGGAATACTGCGATATTATTTATTACTTAAAATTAAATATCGTGACGCCTTCCCCAGTGGAGGGAGTCCCTTTATAAGGGGTTGGCCAGGCCACCTTGGCCTTTACGGGAGAATATAGTAGAGATGGTTTCCCAGGCCACCACACAGCAATGAGTACTTAAGATCTAGTTTGCTAAGCCAGATCTACCAAGTGACTCCGGTGCCGTGAATCGAACCCGGGAGTCTTCACTCACGAATCCGTTACACTAACCACTTGGACACAAGGCGGCTCTTTTATTATTTATTACTTCATATATTAGATAAATGACAAAAAGGCACATGAATTCAAGTACCCTAGTAAAGAGTATCATAAATATTTTTATATTTTTAACGTGATTAATTATATTATAGATGGAAATGTAAAGCACATTCAAATATGCAATTAAATGTACGGGTATCTTTAAATTATCGTTATAAAAATATCAATAAGGAACAGAAAAATAATATGTTTCAAAAAATTATTGATTTATTTTATTTAATTAACGTGCGTGAAGGCTTTTTTTTAATAATTTGTTTTAAAAGTAAGTAAATCAAATCAAGGGTACTTAGAAGTGAATAAAATTAATATGTATATTAAAAATATGGACAATATAAGAGATAGCTAATTTTAAGGTTGTCATCATATCGAAGGTATACTGCTAAAATGCACTACTTCATATTTTGACTAATTAGAGTTAGGGATGCATTTGTATATATTTTTTATTACTTTATCTATTGCCAAAACGCACTTAGTGGAGAAAAAAATTACATTTTTAGGTTCTGGTAGTTAAAATAGAGGCTTTTTTATATTTCTATACCACATTGCAAATTATTCTTATATATAATTATTCTTATATAAAACCATACATTTAAAATGCTGTTAAGAATTTTTTTTCACTAATTCGCCATTATCTCAAAACTATGAAATTCGATTTTGGCAGTATACCCTCGATATATTATTGTATATTTTGGTGCAAAAATATATGTTTGGATTTCATTGAACACATTTATAATTAATATACCATATTAGCTATTATTTCAACTCAATAATGAAATTTAACTTGTGTTAGTTACCCATCAAACTAACGATTATAATCAAAAGTATTGTATATAGAAGTCCCTTTATTTATCGAATCATAAAAAACAAAATAAAAAAAAACCACTATTGGATTGTTTAATTTTTGTTATCCAAACATACGGTTAAATAGTTTTAAATTTATATATATGTATCTTGTTGTTATTTTAGTCAATAAAGATTTATTGTGTCTTTTTCATAGTTTATTTTTTTTTAAATACATTAAAGAGTCTCCATCTTCTTTATTTTTTTACTATTAACTATTTTTTCCTATGTTTCTTGTCCAAATGTCGAGATTTCATTATGCCCAGAAAAACAATATCACTAATCACACTCGTTTGCGGTAGGATAATTCTTCTATCTGTCTGTAGTTTTTTTTATTCTTCATCTTCTTTTTTTATTTTATAAACCATGATCTGTAAGTTTAAGATGGTGGTAATTTATCCATATATGTATATAAATAAATAAATTACCGTGAATCTTATTCCCATAAACTATTTTACAGTTATATTAGGTAGAGTGGTTATATTAATATATACAATTTTATGTAAATATGAAATTTAAAAATGATTATTATTTAATTGTGTTTAGCACCTGACGTGTATCCTAAGCAATTTTCTTTATATGAAAGGGTTCGATTCACAAAGAAAATAGATTGCAATAAATGATATCGAGCAAATATTGAAATACTCGTTTATCCAATGGAATTGTAAATAAATAAACATTGAGTAGCATACATGTTGGTGGACGTCCTTTATTGGATAGGTGGGCGCTCCGCAATCCGTTAAAACTCTCCTCTGGTGTGGAAGTTTAGTTCTAGCGGTCGTTAATCATGACGGGAGGACCTCCCTCTCGGGGGTGAGTTAGGGGGTGGGATAAGGCGGTAATGAACGGGGAGTTGAGGGTGGAAGCCCTGCCCGGTGACAAGTATTTATGTAAAATTGATGTGGGACTACAATACGTGAGGATTTGCCAAGCGGTCCAAGCGGCCATTTTTGGTACACCCTATGTACTACATCATTAAAATATTTAAATTAATTAAACAATATCATGTTATATTCAATACAAGGGTCACCCTTGAATTATACATTTGTAAATTTAATTATACACATTTAGATCAAATTATAAAAATTGTTTAAATTACTCTATCTACAAACCTCTATTTATTTACATATATGTATAAAAATCATCAAAATAAAATAAAGGAAGAAGAAATGAATATAAGCATTAATAATATTATTAAACTGCAACGAATTTGCGCAACTGGAAGTACACTTTTCCACAAATTCTGCCACCTATAGGACTTGTTTAGGAGCGACTTTATATAGCAACATATAAATTATTGCTTCCTACGCCTTACTTTATTTTATTATATATACATTTTATTCAAACATTTTTTTGATTACCTTTTTATTACTATTGTTTTTTCTATAAAAAAGCTCTTCTAAGCGTTTTTATGGAAATAAATATATTATACCTCACCCAAGTGTTAGTAAATAAAGTTGTTTTTTTAGTATAACAACATTACGTGGATTTTGCTTGGATGAGTTTGAAATTATTTATATATTATTGCAACGTGTCATTCATCGTGGGGGTAAAATTTTATTGAGATCAAAGAGAAGTTAACTGATAGTAAAATAGTGACATCCCTAATTCTTCGTCCAGTCATTGTTGTACAGTGGGCAAGGGTGGCATTTGAAGAAAGAGGGTTGTTGTTGAACAAGGGGACGAAGTCAGGGGTAGTGGGTCTTAAGAATCCTTACCCTTGATCATACCTCTCGCGGATTCCTCATTGTCTTTGATTTATACCTTCCGCTAATCCATAACTTATATTATACATACACCACCTCCACCTTAACTCCTTTATGTACACACAACATAAAAGGCATCCATTAATGCTCTCAAAAGTATTAAATTTCAAACGAGTATGACAAACACGCTGAATGATTCTAATAATACAAATTAATACCGAGTACATAAAAAGATGCAATATTATAAATATACATAACAATTCAACATAAGTTCGACTGTTGCTTATTTATAATATTTTGTAATTATTCAAGGTTCACATGGAAACAATTCACCCCAAATGTGGGTAGGACAATCTTGGAAATGGACATGAAACAAGCCGTGAATAAAGGGATGAAAACGATGTTCATACATGAATTGATATAAATAATGAGAAGTCCTTTGCGTCCTTCAGTCTTCAATAATATACCAAAGAATATTGGAATTCTTCGACCAACTTACTTTTAAAACACTTAAAAAATACTTACATATAAAATAATTTCTTCTCGATTTATAATAAAGTCAATTAGATTTGCTTCTAAGGAAGAAAAATACGTGTTTATTTATATTCATATATTTTTTTTATTTATTTCAGGCCTAATAAAATATATTTTTGTAATTGTCATTAAACTACAAAATTACACAAATCATTACATTAGTACAAAAAAATCTACTATAGTTTAGCGGAAATTACAAATTTATTTCTTTAAATTAAGAAATTCCACCAAGAACATGTCTTTTCTTGTTCTTCATTTGATTGAAATATTAATAAAATTCAGTTAAGTTACCTGAGACTAATCGAAAAGGCTGTGAACAATAAAATACATTCAATAAAAAAAATTTAAATTAATAGTTTTTTATCAATGCAATGAAATAATTTTGTAATATTATAATATATAGTATATTGATTGTGAGTGTTATAAAATTAAATATAATACGTTAATTGTTTTCAAACATAGGTATAGAATTTATCAATCAAAAAAAGTTAAAAATCGATTATTGGTGAGGATAATTTGAATTATATAGTTTTATATAAATATATGATTTAAAGTGTAACATCATCCCTTGAGGGTTGTATGTATGTATGTATGTATTATAAGAGGACGTGAAGACAAAACAGGGTGGTAGTGTAAGGACACGATTTGGCCATATCGAGGTAGGACACAAAAGCAAGAAGACCCACTAAGGTCAGCGATAATTTCGAATAATTGTTCACTGGCACGGAGTTGAAGGGGTTCCAGCATTCCAGGCGACCCTAAAACATACCCTGACTACTTCAGCACAAGACTTCCTTCCATACAGACATTAAGCACGCCCACATACACTCAAACAATCCAACCTTTATATATTTGTTTGCCTCTAAACAAAGGATCTTTGTATACAATTTTACATACCATACCGGTACACGCCTATACCACTTATTAAAGTAACATTTTTAATAAAATATGTACCTAATACACCTGTATAATTTAATTATCTACGGTCAGTTTCTTCAAACAGTATTACGATCTTCATTTATTGCAAACATTATTGTACAAGTCAATAGATAGCACAAAAATGAATCAATCACTCCAGAGTTGGGTTAGGTTAGTCAAAAATTTGAAGTGTGATGAGATATCCTAAATAAAAAAAATGGTTTTAACGGGTTATTTTAAACCTAAGATGTTATACTGTATAACCAGCGGAATAAAGCGCGTGGCTAAAAATACTGTGGAAATGGGTTTAATATAAAAATGATTTGATCGGTTATTAATAAAATCCCAATCGATCGTTTTGATCCAGGTTGTCTTTGATTTCTTGTACTGTAAGGTAAAAGGTTCATCCTTATTTCAAATAATTTTATGCACTTTTTTATGACATACTATTATTTTTTTATTAAAACAAGAAATAACATATTTATTTATTTAACTGTTTTACTGTAAAACTAATATATTTAATTCCAATTAAATTATCTTGTAATTTGTATAATAATATTATCATGGGTTCAAATCCCGCTCAAGTCAAATTTTTTAAAATTGATTTGGTTGGTTATTGCAACTGGGATATCGGGAATAATATTAATAAAATGCCGATCGTCTTAATCTAGATTTAATCATATTTTCTGTATTGTAAGGTGTATACTAATGAATAAGTCGGTGACCTGTGTAAATAGTTAAAATCACCGACAAGCAATGAATTAACACGTTAAAACTAAAATTTATAAAAAAACCTCTCAAAGCCCCTCGGGACGTATATAAAAAAATAAATAAATATTGATTTTGACGTTATAAAATTATAAGTTCAAAGAAGATGTAATTTTTTCTGCTTTTATTCGATTTGATTCGAATTGGATTTGGGTGCTTTTGATTCTAAACGCCTCATATCTACAAAATATATGCCAAATAAGTTATATTGATGATAACTATTTATTTTTTGATTTATGATTGTCGATAAAATATCAATTTGTTTTTTACGATTTTTTTGCCATTTTTAAATAGTTTATTTATTCGACTAAAATATTAAAAAAATTATGAAATGGTTTGTTAGGATCGATTATTTAAATTCAAGCGGGTAAAAGGACAAATTTATACTGTATTGACATCTTCTATCAATCTGCCATAGATTGAGTAAGGTTAGGTAGTTAATTGCAAAGGTAAATTGATACATTGCTTTAGTTTGTACATATAAACATACAAAATCTATAGGTTTGACCTAATGGTACTTTTTGTTAGGTACAGTATATATATTTTTTATAAAATTGGACACGACAAAACATTGTCAAAACTAATGGATCAGCCGCGCCTTTTCGTCCCTAATCAATCGACTTGTTTTGTAAATATTATCATAGACAAAATATACACACATTTATAAAGCCGAAATATTATGGCTTGTGGACTAATCGTAAATAGGCTTTTAATTGGTGCATTAAGTCTGTCGTGGCAACAGTAATATCCTCATTCATACACAATTATCAAAGGAGCACACCCGTAGGAAATTTAATATCAGACAATTCTGAAACACCATTTAACCAATATAAATTTAATATCTGAAAACCCCTCAGACGGATATTCGAGATGAGCGGAAGCTTTACATATAAATTATTAATTGTAGATAAAAATAATTAATTTAAATATGTAATTGAAATGTTTTTCTTGAACTTAATCTTCATATTATTATTAAATTTTATTATAGATATATTGCTTAGTAAATGCATTGACTTTTTAAAATTAATAATAATATATTATAGACAGTGACTATCAGATTTTGACATTTTTTTAAATATTATTTATTCATTTCTTATTGGATAATATTAATTGATTAATAACATATTTCAATATTTATATTATTGATTACATCATCATTAATTAACAACCATGACGCTTTTTTTGTTAAAAACATATCATGGTAATGTAAATAAAAACAAATAAAAATATAATGCGGCAATAATAAAATAATTAACGCAAATGAGTAAAAAATGTACAATAAAATATAACTAAACAAGACATGATAATGATTGTTCCGATATATTAAAGTTTATTTTTATTGTTGATAAAAATGATTAATTATACAGGATAGACTTCAATTAACTGAATTTATTTTAAAGGGTGGTATGGTATCGTAAGAATAAGTGAATATATATA